>JAHBCN010003030.1:81316-109693 GCA_019359885.1 Listronotus oregonensis | reverse complement strand
GCTGATAAAAGGTCTTCCGGGACAAAACCCGAAAACCCCCCCAAACCCCCCAAAAATCACTCTAAAAACCCCCAAAATTCCCCCTTTTGAGGGTGATTTTGGGGGGGGGCTTTTTTCGGGTTTTTGCCCGGGAAAGACCGTCAGCTTTTGGGGGGTATCACTATGCAAATTTTTAAAAACAATTGGAAAAAAAATTTTTTTTCAAAAAAAAATTTAAGACCCTTTTAAAAACCCTTTTTCTGGGCCCTTCCTTTTTTAAAAAAAATTTTTACTTTTTTTGATGCGGATGGATTTAAAATAATTTTTTTTTAATTTAAAAAAGGCCCCAAATTCTAACCCCCTTGTTACGAATTTAAAAAAAGGGTGGGCCCCTAGCGGGGGTTTAGTGTATATATATATATATATATATATATATATATATATATATATATATATATATATATATATATATATATATATATATATATATATATATATATATATATATATATATATATATATATATATATATATATTTTTTGACTTAGAAATCTAAGTTAGAATTCCGACCTATAAAAATTGGTGTGGCCCTTCTACGCCTTCGTAATTATCTATAATTTTTTATGTATTCCCTTTCATACAACGCAAGTTTATAATTAAAATATCTCGATAACTATAAGTTTATAAAGTTAATTTAATAGATACTTTTTTAATGTACAACTAAGCAAAGAATAGAAAACATATACCAAGTACCATGTAACAAAAAAGGTTAATATTTAAATAGTATTGACAAAATAATGGTAAAAAAAGTAAATAAAATTACCTAAAGCTACGCCTCTGGTACTGAATAGTAACTGAAGTTTATCATCAGAAGGTGTAGTTCGAACAATGATTTAATTATACCAAGTTTCATTTAAATTAAGAAATCTGATTAAAAAATAAAGAAAAATATCCCATGTCTAATGTTTTTCACATCCTGTCGATTAAATACGAGGTAGTTTTGGAGCTACGATTATATGAAATATTTGTCTTATTTTTAGCCAAGAAATCTTTCATTAGGCGTTGTTCTATGTTTTCAAACACTCTGTAAACATTATATATCTGCATTTGGTTAATTTGAAACATTTTTTATTGATGTATGAAATAAAATTGCTTTCGTCTGTTTCAAAGTTTAACAAATTATCACTTTACAATTATTTTACCGTGTAAGGGTTATATATAGTTTCAAAGATATAATGCAAAGCTGTCCTTTTTTTCAAATGGGATACCATTATAATATCTTACTATTTTTTTTTTCGGATTTGAAAAGACAACCTATTTAAGATAACTATTAACCTTTAAACTTTTAAGTTTTTTTTTAACTACACTACAGGTAGTCAAAAAGCCGCCTGTCTAGTCCTCGCGTAACCATATACATTTTTTTAAAATGAAATTTATTTTCAATATTTTCCTATTGTTTTGTTACAGTTAACTGATGTTTACTTTTTTTTCCAACACGTTTTATCCAATAAAAAATCTGGTCCCATACTGCCAAAACACGCCCTTTTACAGTGTCTGATTATAAACAGTTAAGTTGGCCTAAATCGACATACGCTTACAGATCGGCAGATCCATCGAAGAAAAAATGAACCAATCGTACCCAGTAGGTCCTTTTAAAAAGTAAATGTTGACTATATCAGTTATTAATTAGTTTTACATAACGGCTTAATGCGGTTTATTAACTAAAAATAGACCTAAAGAGTTCAAAAAATAGCTGCCTTGGAACAATTACACATAGTATGCAATTTAATCGATTTATGCGCAAAAAAAAACCTTTTATAAACTTTAATTTAGCATCAATTTCTAAAATTTTAGTTTAGCATACAATTGTTTTAAAATTTCCTTTTTTTTTAACAAAACCCAAAGTCTAGCTAGGTCCTTAGGATGACAGATATATTTCTCTCATCAAATTTCATTAAGTTTAGATGGCATATTGAGTATAAATTATTGTTTTAATGTCGCTATTTTTAAACTTTCTAGCTCTATTTTCCATTCATAAACCACACTCATTCAATAAAGCCTATTAATACAAGATCTGCGCATTGTCAGTATTTACTATTTTAAAGATCATACTGTGTACGATTGGTTCCTCTTTCTTTCGATGGGCTGACGATGACGGTTTATGTATTACTTTTAATGACTTTAATAAAATATTGTATTTATAATTTTTTATTACCCCCTATAATTTAAATTTTAAATTATTGAACGCACTTACAACTTTTCGATGCAATCAGTTATGTGACATTAAAAAACAGGCTGTCAAAATTTTAAGTAAAGTAACAAAGTTTTGTAAAAATATTTTTAAATTATTAGTTAAAGTTAAACTAAAATGGATCAAAGTACAAAAATAGTGGTACTACCAGAACCAAAAAACCTAAATGCACACCACTGGACAAATGAAGAAAAAGTTTTTAAGCGAAAAGAATTAATACTAGAAGAAATCAAAGATTTGGATATACCTTTTAAAACAGCTTTGCTTTATAAGCTTAGTAAGTCAGTTTTCGGGCCGTTTTTAAAAGAACTAAATAAAAAGCAATATCAGGATAATATAGTAAACGAAAATAAAATCCAAATTTTAAACTGGCAGCTTAAAAGATACAATACCCATGATATACACATTATTGAGAATAGAAACAGAATAATTAGAGATTACTTAAATCTCTTAAAGAAAGCCGTTAATGACTGTAATATTATTGATTTAGGCTTCTTAGAAGAACATCTTGATAGTCTTTATCTGGATTGTTCTTTTGTAAGTAGGTTAAATATTATATGATTACTCTTAGGCAAGTATCATAAATTATTCAAATAGTTTATGCGAGTGGGCGATACCTATGTGGACACAACGATCAGGTCTCAGGAAAATTTTACCTCAACTGGACAGAAGACTTGCCTGGTGCTGCATTGTACACAATATTGAATTTTGCAGTGACCATTAACCATCTATAAATAATATTAAACGCTTATAATAAAAAGGAAGCGATATCTATCTGGGGACAGCAATCAGGTTTACTGGGAACTTTTAATTTAAATGGGCAGACTTGCCAGGTACTTCGTTCTATACAGCCTGTCTGAACACAGCCAACAAATAATTAACACATAATATTATTGGATTTTCCAATACATATTGACCATGTTTAAATATTTTTATAATAGTAATAATATAATTTAAACAGGCTGCATGTATCAACTGTAGAACATCCTATACATTCCTAACCATTATGCCAACCATATGTTAACAACCTAGTTTTTTTATACCATTTTTTTTATATGTATGTTTTTAGAAATTATTTTATTGTTAAAACTATAAAGCAATTATTTATTTTAGATAAAACAGGTGGATTGCAGTTTACAAAATTTTCAAAATATTATAGTACTTACCTTATGTGGAAACTATATTAAAAGCATTTCCGGATCCTGTTTACCAAGAAAACTAAAATATTTGGAACTTTTTGATAATTTAATTACTGATTTAAAATCTCTAACGAGACATTTTCCAAATACAATATTGCATTTGGGGTTAGGAAGAAACAGGCTGGCTAACGGTAAGTATATTATCATACCTACTTTATTTATTCTCCACTAAAAATGTCTTGGCGCTTTTATAAAATATTTTTTGGTTAAGCGTGGAACCATATTTTTACAAACTTGGCACCATTTTTATGGTCTTAAAGTAGTATCGCTTAATGCCTTTTTCAGCGGTCCAAAGAAATGAAAATCATATCATGATAAGTAAAGACAAAAGGGTGGTTGTGGAAAAACCTACCGACGGTTTTTTCGAGAACATCTGTAGTCACTTACATAGTATGAGTTTAGGCATTAGGGTGCAAAAGAATCACCCTTTTGACATAACACTTATGATTTTAGATGAGCAAGTCAGAATAATAAGGGGCCATAATGGCACGTTATTTTCTCAAGAAATCGGTCAAGGAATACGCTTGCTGTCCCTAAAGATACTACTAGATCTTTACTAGATAAAGACACAACCTTTTTTGACTACTTTAGGACCACTTCAAATATGATTTTTTTAATTTGGCGTAAGAATGCATCACCTTAAGTTTTGTATCACCTAAAAAGCTCAGTAAAGACATGTGGCTGTTTTTGTTTCATAGTCAGCAATCTGATTACCCATCTTGTACAAACTTTTTAGTAATGAAAATGGGAAAGGGTGATTTTCTTGACGCTACCAACACTAATTTGTAACGTTTTTGTCAATTCAAAGATAGAAATTCTTCTGTAGGCAAAAATAGGGTCGTTATCAAGTCACTATTGATTTTTATTGTCAAAGCTTTTGGACGTCTCGCGTGCGGCAAATTTTGGACCGTTGAACGACCCTCTTACACTTCTTACACCAACCAAATACCTTGGTTTTTTATAAGGACAATTCTTTGTATTATATAGGTCTCTGCAAAATACTACTTGATTTGGCACCATTATTTACAGCAAGCATAAACTGCCTACTATGTGATTTTGAACAATTACTAAATAAAAACAATTAAACGGAGTGTGACCTTATTATGCATTCCTTCTTCGAGTTAAGACAAGATTTCGTCGATTTCATCGTTTCGGTATGTCTAAAACCTTCAAATATCAGTTCTTTATTTTAGGTAGTTATTAAAACATGGCAAATTTGCATTTTGATAAAAGTTCTTGAACCAATATTAAAATAATGTTACAGTAATTTTTAAACGAAACATTTTCAAACTTGTGAATTGCACGAAGACAGAGCGTGGATTGGCCACCTCTGGACTTTTTCTTTGGGAATATTGAATTGTTACAAAATACCTCAAATGAGTTTTTTGTCTGATAAAGTTGCTTAGCTACAAATAGCACCTGATTTAGTATTAGATATTTATTTTGGTAAAATTTTTCTTGAATGAAAATTCATCGTTTGAATAGAAAATTCATCGTTTGAGAATCAATAATTTATTACCAAATAATTAATAAACTACTATGTAGCAATTTATACTTTATTCCTTTATCCGTTTATATAAATATAAGGCGAGATCTTTAAATAAAGATGCAGAGTTGCTTACTGTCAGAAACTAATATATTTAGGTTTTTACATTGGGAGATTCTAGGATTAGCAGTGCGCTGAATCGTTGCAATAAAAACAAACTGGGCTTGTATTTGCAGAAGCGAAGTTGCCAACAAAAAGTGTACACTTAGCAACATTGTATATGTCATAGCCTTTTAGTAAATATTTATAGGCAATAGTAAATTTTGTTTCTTTATAAAGCGCCGTCATTTGGTGTACAATAATTAAGCCACACATATATGTGGAGCTTGATTAATTTACATGATATGTCGACACTTTTTAAAACGATTACGTAAAAATACAGATTTCACCAGCCCTACAAAAAAAAATTGAGGATCTGAAAGTCTTGATCATGGTTCCTTATGTTTTTAGGGTCGCTGAATGCGAATCCGGGGTCAATTTGACCCCATCAGATCAGGGTCAAGGGCATTTTAAAGTCAATTAACTGCAACCAATTTAAAACAATGTATGTAGGTAGGTTTAAAGTAAGTGGGTATAACACCCTTTCACCGCAACTGATCGGTCTATTGTTGCTGACAGTGTATACTTATATGTTTAAGGTCGCTAAATACAAATCTATGGTTAGTTTGACCTTATCAGGTCAAATTCAACGAAATTTTAAGGTAAAATATGTAAAACTAGTAGTATCCAAATTTGAACACTGTAGACTCACGTTTTTGAGGTGGCTGAATACGTATCTCTAGTCAGTTTCACCCCATTGGGTCATGGTCAAGAGCATTTCAAGGTAAATGTGTAAAATTAATCGCATTAAAGTTAAAGTTCCGAAAGGCTTGATCATGGTATTTTTATGGTTTTAAAGTCGCTGAATTATAATCCGGGGTTAGTTTGACCTTATCAGGTCAGGGTTAAGGGCATTTCAAGGTCAAATATGGAAAATAAATCACAATTAAATTTAAATAGTCTATACCTATGTTTCTGAGGTCGCTAAATAACCCGTGTGGCCAGTTTGACCCACACGGGTTATGGCTAAGAGCAATTTGGATTTGACTTTAAAATACCTTGACCCCGACCTGATGGGGTCCAACTGACCCCGGATTCGGATTCAGTGACACCAAAAACATAAGAAGACCATGATCAAGCCTTTCGGACCATCATTTTTTGTGCGGCTATGTAATTTTGTAGATTTGACCATGACTCGATGGGGTCAAACTGATCACAGATTCGTATTCAGCGATCTCAAAAACAAGTATACACTGTTCAAATTTGGTTGCGATTAATTGTCCAGATTTGACCATAAAATGCCCTTGACCCTAACCTGATGGGGTCAAACTGACCCCGGATTTAAATTCAGAGACCCCAAAAACGTCAACGATATCATGGCCAAAATTTTCGGAACTTTAACTTTTTTTTGTGGGGCTGTGTTATCATTAAATCCTAAAACCACTACATAGTTATGTTTACATTTTTCCTTTTTGCCGTTCCGGGACTTCTGAAAGACACTGTATAAGTCACCTAAGAAAAAATAGAAAAAACATTCATTTCAAGACTTATATGTAACATAACCTACTTATCCAAAAAGTAACTATTTTGGCTCTTTATAAATTTATTATTATCCTCATCCATGATAAACTCAACGATCGTTAATTGCACATTCTTTTTAATCTCTACAGCCTTAAGACTCTTTAACTTGCCTAATTAAAATTTATCAAAAATAGCGTAACTATAAAAAAAAAATAACATTAATATGTCACCTGCATGTCCCAAAATATTACCGTCCATTACGAAATTTATGACTTTCCGTAATGGAGCGGTGGCGTTTGTGTCGCCGAAAGCCTTTCACCGTGTGGCGAGTGTAATATCCGTCGAGATAGGGCCGTCGTAATTAACGTAATTGAGAAATGATGACTAATGACGAAGGAATATATCATTGGCGTTTTGAAACGAAAACCCTGTTTCGCCACGGTCCTCTCTATTATATAATATAAGACATCACCTCGCAATTTACACGCGGCGGCTGCTGAAAGGGTATGCTCCGATGCTTGAATTAGTGCTGATTGCGTTCTTGTGTTTTTTGCCTAATGGGCCATTATTGGAGAATATGCCCGCAAAAAGGTTTTTGAATCCCCGTTAGGCATAAAAGCTAACGGACATTTATACCTACAATCTATGTGGTAAAGTTTCAGGGAATTGTTTTTAATTTTAAATAATTATATAATATATAATATTTTTTTATAAAAAAGGAATAGATTATTATTTACTGTATAACAATTATCAACTTTCTACCTTAAACATTTATTGATTATTCAGACGTTTATTGAAAGTACTTTCTACATTTTCTGACAATTTTTTAACACTTTCGATAGGTAGAAAATAGTTAATATCTGAAAAAATTGTAAAACATATTGGCTCAATAACAAATATCTCTTATTTATTTCTTTTGTCTTTCCTCAATACATAATCCCTTAGATTCTCTTTACCTCTACTATTTTTTTTGTTCTATTTTCTTTACTTTCAATAGCTTAACTATGTTGTATCTTCTTTTTCTTTTGTTTAACTTTTAACACTTCTTTACTTATAGGTAATTTTTTTTATATATCTTCTATTTCTTTGTAGCACTATAAACTGTCTTTTGACCTAAAAGAATCTGGGCTCTTGGCTTTTTTACACTTTATTCTTCTTTTTTTTTTTTTGGGTCACTATGCAAACTCTTAGAGTACATCACGTCATAATCTGTGATTAAAATGCGACCTATTGTAATTTTGTATTTTGGTAAGATAAAATAGTTCTTCGGTTTGTAGTTTCTTCATTTTTTTTAATGTTTTAGCAGTTTTACAGCTGACTCAGCTAATTTATTGAATTACCAATTTAAGGGACTGCTTCTAATTCATATAAATTTTCATTATTTGCAAATACTCAAAATTGAAAGTTCTTTCTTAGAATATCTGAAAGTAGCATTAGTCGAATTTGAAACATAGGAAGTTTTTTTGGGTATTTATTAGGATTACAAAATAATTAATTAATGTTTTCCATAAACTTTTACGAGGTCACAACTTATTGTTTTATAGAGTAAAGAAGATATATAACTACATTGATTCTGCAACTTATTCATTAAAGGTCACCTTTGCTGTACCATTGGCTCTTTTAGTACAACTTAATTCCTCACAATACCCTATATTATTATGTTTCTTTATTAATTCAGTCAATATATGTCAAAATAATGTGATGTAAATTTAAAATTGGCTGTTTGACAAGCGTTCTTTCTGACTTGTGAATCTATGATGTTAACGGCTGAGTGATGATCGCGTTGTTAAATTTAGCAATAGACTTAGCAGTTTAGAATGTTTAACAAAACGTCATTGTCATTGTTATTCAATGATTTTAGTAGGCAACCTGTTAAAATCTGACATTTTGTTAAACATTTCAAACCGTTGTTAACTTTTAACAATTTGCTAAGTTGACAACGGTTTAGAATGTTTAACAAAATGTCAGATTTTGACAGGTTGCCTACTAAAATCATTGAATAGCACTGACAATGACTTTTTGTTAAACATTCTAAACTGCTAAATCCATTGCTAAATTTAACAACGCGATCATCACTCGGCCGTTAGTTTGTTTAGTCAAAACATCATTTGTATTTTTTGTTTTTATATAAAATATCTACGTAGGCCAATCAAAATTTAATTTCATCATTACAAGTGCTGATCTAAACATAACAGTAGTAAAACTGTTTACCTATTGCTACTGAGATACGCTAAAATTATGTGCTTTTAAGTTCTCTGATATTCTTATGTCTTATTCATGGGACAGTAACAGTTATCATAACTGAGTTTTATTATAACAAGTGCTGAGCTAAACATACTAAAAGTAAAACTGTTTAATTTTTGCTGTTTAGATATGCTATGCTATGCTTGAAATTTTGCTACAATTCCTCTTATTTTGGGTTTATTTTTAACTTATTTTACTTTTTTGTGTTTCTGTCAGGCAATGTCCTTATTGAATAACTTCTCCAATTTAACTTACAGTGTCGAGTATATTATGAGATACCTACAAAGGTTATCATATCCTGTATATGTTTAAATACATGGGCAATATAGTTATTAAGTCTTGGTAGAATCCAAAACTGCAATAAAATATAGAAATGATCCTCTAAAAAAAAAAGAAATTAAACGTTGTATCTTTATTATAGGCCAACCTGTATGCATAACAATTTGTAAAAAAATGGGAAATAAAATTTAAATTGCGGAATAACACAGTAATAGGTATTGGTCCCGGGATTAAATTTGAAAATAAAAAATACTTCCTTAAAGTCCGTAAGTGGATTTATTTATTTAAAATATAACTCTTTTTTTACTTGACTTGCAAGATTTTATAATAAAAACATCCGAAAATATTTTGACCTACAAAAGTATTCGGGCATTTAGCACGACCTACACCCTCAACATATCCAATTTATAATTTTATGTAATTTAAAAAACACCAACTGATTTTTGCACAGTTACCAAAGAAATACTAGTAAAATGTTATGTTCGTACTGGCCTACAAAAATAAAGGGTCTTTTGCCCTAACCTAACCCCTAAATATATTTGAGGCATACCACATTAAAAATACCCCAATACTCAGCATCTTTGAAGATAAAAACATGTAGGTTACGCCAAAATGAATCCACTCACGAAGTTTTAGAGAGGTATTTTTATTTCAAAATTAAAAGCCGGGGCCGATGCCCATAAGTTTACTTTATCTTTTGACTAGCTATTTTTTTATACCAGCATACGTGTATAAAAAGCAATTTAATTTAGAAAACCAAGTTTTAAAAACCAAAACCTAAATTTACGTGAACACCACATTTAAAAATATTGACAACTATATCAGTACTGATTTCAAGTAATTTGATAGTATAGCCCGTATAAAGTCGGAATTGTACCCATTTGTAATGATGTCATTTTTGTTTCTCTTTGTTTAGTATATTTTAAACAGCGACAACAACAAAATTTAAGAAAAAAATGGTGTCCGATGGTTATTAATTTTTATATATTTGGTTATATGAAGTATTCACCACTGTCAATCAAAAACATTGGTGTGTCAACTTGTAGTCAAAAGTTCTGAGAACAAAATATCAGTGGCGGCTCGTGAGATTTATTATTGGGGGGCATAAAAAATATAATAGAAAAAAGTGTGATGATATTACCTTATTTAAATGTAAAGTCAATTCTTCTGTCCTTTTTATTAAAAAACGAATCAGTCACATTATCAAAGTCAGGTATAGATTGTATATTTTTTTCAAATGATAAAACAGCTAGGGGATTAAGCCTGTCTTGCAGCATCGTATTTTTCAAAAAAGTTTTTATACGATTTAATGTTGTAAAACATCTTTCGCATTTACTTATTGACATTGGTGTTGTACAAATAATATCTGCGAGTTTGTAAGTTTCTGTAAACACAGTTTTAAGATTTTTGACGGATAAGAACATTAAAAGGGGCAAAACTCCTTTAATCCTGCACATATCGTCCCTGTCGTAAATGGCTGTTAGTTCAGTTTTTAATTTACCACTGTCAAGCATGGGATAAGATTTCACTGTTAAATCAAAATGTTCTTGGGGAAAGGCACCTCTGTAACTTTCAAAAAATTTTAGAAAAAAAATAGTTTCGCTGCACTTAAATGGTCTTTAAAATCAAATCTGTCTCTAATTTGAGTTAAAATATTGTCACACACTTCCTTCGAAATAACATGTCGCGATTCACCAGCAGACACGTGCTTCTGTCTTTTCTGGCAGGTTCTTCTTCCTCTTCAGGTTCTAGGTGATCAGTATTTGATCTAATGCGGATAATTTGTTTCTCAAACTGTTCAATTGCATTTTGAATTTGTACGCTGTCAATACCTCTGGTTTGTGCTTCATTAAAAAATATTTCAACATGGGGCATAATGAAATGAAAGAATTTTAACCAGTAAAGAAACTCTGACTATTTAGATGATTTAAAAGTCCGTTTTCTTCACCAAGTGTTGTGGAATCCGTACTATCATTATCTAAAATTTGTTCCAAGCACTCCTTGAAAGAATTTTTATATTCAAATAAAGTATTAACAGTCCTACTTTTAAAATTCCAGCGTGTAGGTGCAGCACGTGGTAATCTTCGTTTAACTACCTCATCAAGCACTGCTGTGCGTTTTGCTGATTTTAACTTTTTTATGACATTGTGCTGCCTTCTCCATTAATAAGTTAAATTGATGGGCATAGCAATGAATAAAATGAGCATTTGGAAATGACTTTTTAAGGATCGCTTGAACGCCATTGTTTTTACCGCTCATCACTGCAGCGCCGTCGTAACTTTGAGCTATCAGTTTTGATTTTTCTGAAGGGGAACTTAGAATGACATCAAGTTCAGCCAAAAGCGTTTTTGACAAATCGTCAGCCGGTTTAATAAAACCCAAAAACGTTCATATACTTGTCCATCAATGACATATCGAATTATAATAACCATTTGTTGCTGATTAGATGCATCAGTTGTTTCGTAAACTTAAAAGGAAATTTTATTTCTTTTAATAATTCGATTCGATAAATCTCAAGCATAGCGCCCAACAACTCATTTTGTATGGTTTTTGAAGTATCTTTAAAAACTTTCGATTTTTTTTATATGTATACCAAGGATGGAGTCTAATTCAGCAGCAAAGTTTATTAACCCCACATAAATACCGGGATTGGGGAAGATTGTTTCTCGTCATGTCCTCTAAGCGCTAATTCAAATGCACCACAAAACTTTATGCACATAATCAGTTTTTTGCAAAATATGTCTATTTTTTGTACCTGTTCATTTTGCTTCAATTTTTCCCGCACATATGCACTGTCTAATTGTTCTCGTATGTTTGTTTTCCCCAAAACACTAAAGTCCATGTATGATTTAAGAGGGGAAAACCCGAATTTTCGTTTTTTTTTGCTCTTGCTATATTTTTAAATCATCCACACCGTTTCGAGTCCAAGCTGTAATTTCGTTTCTAAACAATATACACACAAAACAAAACAATTTATTTGTGACCGGACAACCACAAATCCACTTATATTTATCGTAAATATTTTTGTTGAACACTCTATTATATGTTCTAGTTTTACTTGAACTTGAATACTTTATATCTAAATCAGGAGTAGATCGACCAATCTGTTTAACTAAAACTTTCGTTCAAACGTCAAGGGACCGTTCTCTAAGAGGTAGCGAAACCGAATTTATTTCGGATTCCATTATCAAAATACTTAAACATTCACCAATAATTAAACTTCATAAAATTTTTTCGTGATATCGTTTTTCTTAACGCAAAAAAAAAAACCCGTACCGTCTATTTAAAAAGGGGTTTATTCAAGACCACCTTAACTAATAAAAATACCCAAACATAGAACCCGCCAAGAATGCAATAAAAAACGGATCGATATTCGATTCCCAAAACATAAACATTGCACGGCGGCAAGAAAACAGGTTACAGATTAGAAAAGAATTTAGTTTATATGAACAGTAAATAAAAATTATAATAACTCAACAAAATTATTATCATGCATTTCCGCGCGCAAACCACAACTGTTGGACTAGGGAGACACGCAAATTTGTGCCCATCAATGGGCCAAAAATTGCTAACGCCGAGGATGTGCGATCCTTCGCGATTATGGGCTCGAAAGAGCAAAATTCGAGTGTTCCCGGAAATTGTGAGTGCGTTAATGCTCGATCCTCGCAGGTGTCGTGTAGGAAGTAACTTTTGAGTATACTTCATGGCAATAGACATAAACTTGAATGAAAATAAATATTACAAAAAATATTAGATTTAGAATTAAATAATATTTGAAAGAGCGTGGGCAGTGAAGAGGGTGGGCACGTTCCCCTGTGCCCCTTAAGACCGGCCGCCACTGCAAGATATAATAGGTATAATGAACAATTGCAGCTGATACTTTTAAATATCTTGGATTTTTTTCAACTAGAAATTAACAAGTCCGAAACGAAGTCGCACTTTAAATTGAGAATGTAATAGAGCGTGCCGCAGATGCAGCAAAATTGAGCCTAACAACGATTGCAAATATAAAGAAAAATGGTATAAAATCAGACCAGGATTACGCTTTAAGTACGTCTTTTAAGCAAATGACCGCAAAAACCAAAATACAACAAATTAAAAAAATATGGTAATTGTCTCGAAAGTTGCCTCCTTTCCGATTTTCACCAAATTTGGTATACGGGGGTTTCTAAGGGCGCTGACTACAAATCTAAAAATATTTGTTTGGCATTATTTCGTTTTCGAGGTATTCATCATGAAAGTTGAAAATCAAACTGACCTTATTTACACTATTCCTTCTTCTTCTTGCACAGAATTCTTGCTTTTTACATTAAATTGGTACACAATATCTCACAAAGACCTTTTAAAAACTTGTTTTTATATTTGTGTTACACTTTTTTTTTATTTAATTGCACACCTCCACTTTTACACGTCGCAACGTGGCAGCAAAGTTTGCAATTTAATGGAAAAAAGATGTGAAATAAATAAAAATACAATGCTTTTAAAAGGTGCTTATACAATATTGTGTGCCACTTTAGTGTTAAAATTAAGAATTGTGTACAAAAAGAAGGGGAAATATAGTAAAAATGAGGTTAGTTTGATTTTGAACTTTGATAATGAATAATAAAAATAAAAGCGGAAATAATTCATATTTGTATTTTATCTATGTCACACTAACACAAGTAGCGTGAAAAAATGTTTAAAAAAATCTAGCCATATTTGGTAAATTTGTACAGAGTGATTTCCTAAAAAATTTTAAATTGAACCTTTTTTATTTCTGTTTTGATCTATTAATTTAAAAAATCAAATATCATTAAAAACTACGTACCAAACTTTATTTTGCATTCACATTTATCTAATAAAGTCATATTCTAAATAATAATACTAAAAATAATATCGATATTAAAAAAAATCGATAACATTTATCGTCCATATATGTATCCTCTGAAGATCTGAAAGGGTCATCCGAGTCTGTGTCAGTTTCCACCGAAAACGAAGCAATTTCATTTGGCTGGATATCAGGTTTACGTAATATTGGAGAAAATAGCAAGGTGGAATTTTTCTTGGAAAGTTTTCTAAGTGAAGATATTAGAGGATCCGATGAAATGAGCAATCTATACTTCATATTTCTGTGTTAAATTTTCAGCCCTCTTTCTCTTAGCTCTATCAGTGATTTCGGAAAATAGTTTTTTAGGGCAGTCTACAGTTATTCCGTATAAAGTGCTTGGTCTGGCTTTATTTTTTTAATGTTTTGAAAGCTGCTTGTTAATTTCTATTTTGAAATCAATAGGTGCATTGGGCCATTGCTTATTTTTTCTTAAAAACACTCCTAGTACTCTTGAACAATGTGCACTCTTTTTTAAGCCACTTTTGACTAAACGTCATTATATTGTATTTTGAAATATTTTATTAAATACGTAATTAAGTGTTCAATCAAAGAAGAATGCCCATCACCAGACTTTTTATATTGGATATTAAAAACATGTCTTCTGGTCAACATAGTCATATTTATTATTGATTCCTACAGGACATTATTCCAGGCAAAAGTGTAAATATTCAAACTCCTAAACAAGATCTTTACTAAAAACCAACTAATTACTTTTTTTGAAAAGTATGAGCGGTAAATTAGCTTTGGCTAAAAAATATTTATAATCTGAATACAAAAAAACAATATTGAAAGTTATTCAAACAGTAAATTGAAAACGAAAAGTCAAAATCAAAAATTTTTTAACGAACTGATAAGAGGCTTTATCGTATGAGGCTCACAATCAGACGTATTTATCTAAAGACTGAAATATTCAAAGTGTGCACATGGTAGCAAGCCAATTTTTAATATGTTATTATAAAATGATTAAGTTGTCTTTTTAAATATTAATCGACATTGGGACTCGTAGGGCTTTTTTTGTAGGTCAACGCAAAATGAGCTAATACTTGATATCTATTAATAAAAGAGGGGGAAATTAAATTATCTGCTTTATCGAAATTTATAGAAGATAAACCTTTAAAACTATTTTATTATAATTTTTATATTATAAAAACAATCAGTTTTAACCAGATTCGGTCTATTCGTAAACTTTACGCACAAAACACACTTTTATAAAGTCGAAAATATTGCCAAAATTTGTATAACTTTGGAAAGACGTAACAAGAGCATACATTATTATATTCACCTGAAAATCTACATATAGATAGGTGAGTCATTCTTCTACATACATGCAAAATATTTTATCTTAAAAATAACCTTGACAAAATATGAGTTATTTCCGCTTTTTTATTTTTTGGGACCGGTGGGCAATGCCAAGAAAAATATTTTTTTAAATTCGTTATAAGCGCCCCAAAAAAACCCCGTATACCAAATTTGGTCAAAATCGGACTTTCGAACAATTACCAAAAATATAATTCAACATACAATTTATTCTATTTACGCCAGAATAAATATAAAACATTGACAACAATAGGACAAAGTTTAGGAAAGATATGGAATATTTTGAGTTTTCCATTGACTCCTTAAGAAGCTGGATCAAAAGTATGTAGTGTAAATATTTTAATATACTGAAAATCATTATTTGTTAATTTCTGAACGTATAAAAACATGGCAGATTATTAATTTCTGAACACGATAGTAATTTTCCAACCTAAAATTGATTGATAAAACTATCTATTTACGCCATAACGTTTTTCTCACCTGGATGACGTAACTACAAATGGTTATAAATCCGATTTTAGATATGAACTTTTACCTGTTTAGGTGTCAGTGTAATTAAGGTAATCAAGGCTAATGATAAGGTAGTATAATACTATTGGCATTTTAAAACGAAAACCTTGTTTCGCCACGGTCCTTTTTACTATATAATACATAGGACATTACCTGGCAATTTATACGTGACGATTGCTGAAGGGGAAGCACAGATGCCTGAGTTATCTGTGTAACTAAAAAGTGCTTATAAAATAATTTATTTTAAAAAATAACCAATTATGTTTAAATAAAACCAAAAATGTTATTCAGCAGGAAGTAGTGTTATTTATTTTAAAAAAGGTTTTAGCTTCAAATTTATTTTTTTTAAATTTTAAACCATAATATTCATTATATTTTTGTAAAAAGTATTACTTTAGAAATTTACTGGTTTAGTAAAAAGTACTGCAATTTTTTATTATCTCGAAAATTTTCATATTTTAAATGAAATGTCCTTAATTTTTATTGCATTATATTGGGAGTGAAAAAATAAAATGGCATCCCAAATTTTCAAAATCCTATCTTTACTGATTGCTGATGAGGAGTTGCCAAATTTTGCGCTACGCGTAATCACTTTTTTTATCTTAAATAAAATGTATTTTTATTGCAGTGATACAGGCGGGTCAAATTTAGTCAGATACCAAATATTTATAGTTCTCTCTACCAGTTGCTGAGGTATGAAAATATCGCATTTTTAGTAAAAGTGCCGAAACGCTAAAATACCTACAAAATTACTAAAAATGCGTTTAAAAATTTAGGTATCTTTTAGGCATAAAATCAACACAGTTGGGAGATTTCCAAGTTTTGCGCTACATGTTACATTTTTGGCAGAAATAGAATGTTTCGTTTTTTTTTAAACTGGAATATGAAAATAATTTTTTAATTTAATTTTATTAAAATTATAATAACGTTAACAAAACTATAATATTAGGAACTAATAGGCTAAAACAACAATAATTTAGGAAATAGAATAATTTAGAAAGTTCACTAATTTTAAGTTAAATGCTCTAAGAATTATTTCAATTAGTACAAAAGACATGCCAAAAAATATAAAGATAACAAAAATATTATAAGTAGCGCAAAACTGGAAAATCTGGCAAGAGTGCCGATATCACTATACCCACAAACTCCCGGATTCCAAATTTTATATTTGCAGCTTTAGCGGTTTTAAAGATAGTTTAAAGTTGCAGTAATTTTTACTAACCCACTATAAATAGTTTGTCCGGAAAATAGGTGCAGTTTGAGCCAAATTATATTTGAAATTTGCTTTGTTAGGCGTCAAATATTTCAGAAAATATTGTTTTTTTTTTGTTTAAATTTTTGACTTACGTGGTAATAAATTCTAATATTTTTGGTATATAGCTAAGCACTGAAAAATAACTTATCTTGGTGGTACAGTGATCGGATATAAAAAGGTGAAAATTTATAAAAATAACTTTAACAGAAACCCTTTTTTCTAATTTTTTTACCTTTACAAACTGGCTGCAATTTAATTGTAGAATTATTTATAATTTTATTACTGCATATACGAGGTGCAAAACAAGACGAATTTTTTTTTCCAAAATTTGTAATACTCTGTGGGGAGCAGCAGCTACAGCAGCTCTTGTCTACTAAAATCACACTGTAGCCTTATCTTTTTTGAACAATTTATTTTTTTATTTACGGCATTATCTTTGTCTTTAGTGGAGATACACTATTAAAAAGAGAAAGAAACTTCCTCTCATTGGTACACCTGGTAATGCCTTAATTAAATCCTAAATAAAAATTTATGATATAAGACATTGAGCAATCAATCCACAATAAAAAAAAATATAATAATAAAATAAAATAAGCGGTGGACGAGAAAGCCGTCTTTGAAATTGGGAATTTAAATGAACATGCCAGAATTTTGTTACATAATTTACGCGTATTTTCTAAATTGTCCGAATCCCTACTTTCGAATAGATTCGGTGTATTGTGATTAATTGGTTTGAAAAAAGTAATCTCTAAAATATATTTTTTTGCTATCCTTTTTACTAAATTTTTATCAATTTTCGTTTTTTTTTGTCAGTCGCTTTTATAATGTAACTTTTGTCGTCTTTGTTTAATAACCCAAATTTTATCATCTTGAAAGAAAAATATCTAATAAAAATCATAATTAAATTTAAATTTCATTATATTCACGTATCTTATGGAAAAAATAAATAGAATAGAAGGAAATAAATATTCATTACCTTCAGCGAAAATGACCAAAATGCAAGAAAAAACTAAAATTTAAAGATATCACGTAGCCCAAAGTGCACCGTCCCATATATAAACATTTCATGATTTAATTTTCCTCGCGTACGCTAACGTGTGCCCGCGTTATTAATTATTATGACCTCAAAAGGGGTTGTATAAACTTTTATCTCGTTTTGTCAGACTTTGTTGGTCCATTGGGCCGTGTTCAGCGGCCACGATACATAAAAGAAATGTGTGCAGTTTTTTTTGTACTAAATTTCACGACGCCCTTTGGTGACATTTGATATAATGATGGTGCTTGTATTTTCTTTTTTATAATTATTATTTATTCAGCGGGATGCGGAAATGTGGATTTGCTCTAATTATCATTAAAGTTCAAATACATGTTTTTGCCAACAAAGTAGTGTATAAATATTAAAATCTAATATTCTATAGTCCAAATAATTTTTGAAAATTTACATATGAATTATTTTTTAAAAACCTAGAGTTGGACGCTATTAAAGAAAGAAAAAAATAAAATATTATTTATTTTGTTGTTCCTTTTACAGCGAAAAATATTTTTTAAGGGGAAAAAGTGATCTCCTAAAAAAGGGTCATATAAAATAAAAGAAGTTCCTATTCAAAAAAATTGGCCTCTGAAAGTACAAGATCTAAAATTAGACAAAGTTATGTCCACAATTTTATTCTAAATAAATTCCATACCCAACACACCTTTCTTGTCTCTAGGACACATAACCCCAAAACATAGTTATTTTGTGTCCTAAACTTTAATTCAACACACATAATAGGTAGATACCAGCAGAGCTTGGACGCATCCGAAAAATGGAATTGATGTACGGATCCCGGGTGTTCGTGAAGGAATCGAATAACCAATGCGGGCCCATTTTTTTTTAAAGGGAAAAAAGGTTTAATCCAGGTAATTGATTTCTATTTACCGGTTCATTTGGATCATCTTAAGTTTTTATACTTAACAATGATTACTATGATATAAAAATATAATTAGATAAATAACCTCAAGCAACCTATAAATGGGACATCCTATTGTAATTTTACAGAAAGTTTTACAAGTATCGTTTAATAAAAGGCAAAAAGTTTAGTTAAAAAATAAAAACCCTAATTTTAATTAAAACTTAAACTTATTATGGGAATATTTTCAAAATTAAAGTTTAGGGTGGAGTTTAAAATAAAGCGTATTTGGTAATTATAATCTGTGTTAATATTATTTTCCAAGGAAATGTTTTTTAAATTTAATAATCTTTATTATCAATTTTTAAAGATAGCTCGGCATTATAGCCATCATTTTAAAGAATGTAAGTTTCCTAAGAAAGAACTAATATAGATTACCTATAATGAAATATATATTTTTTTAATGCTAAAACTGCTTACTACTTGGGAACGTACGGTGGGTGCCCTAAATATAATAAGACGCAGTTTATTTTTACGAGACTTAAAAAAGATTTGAAGTTTTTTAGGGAAGAAAACCTTTGCAGCCAGCAGGCTTTACAGTTCATACACTCTTTTTAAATAAAAAAATAAAAAAATGGGAATTGGGGCTTTATCAGATAAAGTATAAAGACATATTCAAGATGTGAATATTTTGAACTTTTCAAGGCGGTCTGGCTGGTCTATTAATGGTGATGGATATCGGTTCCTTATCGTATGCGAGTTCATTTTACGATAGTCGCAGCATAGTGGGTAAGAACCCTCCTTCTTCTTAACAAGAATTATTGGACTCGCCAGGGGCGATTAACTTTCTTGAATAATATTATTGATCAGTAAAATCAGTAGATTAGAAGATCTGTCAACTTTATCTAAAAAATGTCAACTTTAGATGACACATGAGTTTAATATCATATCCTCCTGAGACCCGAAGCTTTTCAGATTATTACTTTCATTTTTTTTTGCAGATTAACGTTGGTTTTGGGATCAAAAAACAAGTCTAAATTTTATTTTTTTGTTTTTACAAAAAAAAGGTCCATTAAAATGGACATCAGCACAAAATGCTTACAAAATTATTTCAAGTGAAATTCTTTAAAACAATTTTGTTTTCCTGTTAGACAAAGAAAAACATAACAAAACTCACAAAATATTATAGTATTTTGTTTACATCCTGGATTCTTACATCTTACGGAGTTTTTTTTTAAATCGAAAGCAACTGCTGAAAAATGCTCTTCTCTTTTCCAAATGATTTTGAGATTGTAGCCGAGGACTTGAAGTGCTTCTTGTTACTAATGTCGGAATATTAGCGTAAGTGTTTTCCTTATTTTTGTCATTGAGTAAAATCTTAGCAACGCATATTTTAAATTCCAAAAATTTAATTATAGATTTGCTACTATCTCCAAGTTTATTTCGCTTATCCCTGTAAAGGATCCAGGAGTTTGCAATCGAAAGGTCAAACAAATGAAAAATTGTCTTTACTGTCCACTTCTTGCTTCTAGCTCCCATAGCTAGATCATTCGATCTATTAGATCTATTCCTCCCATGCACTCATTGTATTTTTTGACAATGTTTGGCCTGCATAGTTGCACATATTTGGATTCTTTTTTTTACCAACGCTTGCATTCATCCCAAGGCTCTATTTGTAAAGCAGATGATGCTAGAAGGACTGACAATATTAATTTTTCCATCAGATCTTATATCTTGTTCCGAGGAACCACGTCCCAATCGTGCCATTATCTTTTTAGATGTGAAATTGACCGATTTTGGTAATTTAGATTTCATTATTGTGCCAGTTAATAACATGTTATTTGAGAACATATACACACACACATGTATGGTGGTCAAATATCTGTCCACGTAAATGTGTGTCCCTTCTAATAATGTTGCACTTAACAACAGCAGATGGACCCACTCCTAAACGTGCAACTTAATTATCGAGAAAAGTGAGTTTCCCTTGATGTATTTAAAAATCTAATATCAAGCCTTTGGAAGTGGCACACACAAAATTTTTTAAACCTTCCGGGTTGCATATTCGTATTGAGCGTATTTAATAACGACTTTGGCTTTTTTGAGTTGATATTGTATCGAGCGCTCACGTTACCGCAATGTTTGCACCAGCACGCGCGCTCTATACAGATGGAATATAGAGGATAGTAACTTAGATAATAATAATGAACGACAGAGAGGATGTATTTCTTTTAGTTGCCTATTTTTGTTAAGTTGCTAATATGCTATTTATTTCTGTTATCAAACATGAATATGAAAAAAAGATATAACCTTTCAATATTTGGATTTATTAAATGAACAATAAATTCTTAATCAAATTATAAAAATAAAACAACTTTATGAACTTATTTTCACCCAGTCCAATATTCTTCTCAACACAGGTAGACAAGAGATGTGGAGCCTTGGTTTTCTTTGATTTATTATTACCAACTTTTCTTCCTTTTTTTACTTCTCTTTCCGGTAATTTTTACTTTTCTTCGTGATACGGAAGTGGGCTGAAGTGCTATTATTTTTCCTCGTTTTGAAATTTTTCTTGACGCTACTGTCATTGATCGGGGTAAATTATTAAATTTGAAAGCAGTGTGTAAGGCACTCGTAAGTGTTGATCTGCTATTAAGATTTTTTCTATAATTTTTTATAAAACTTTCCACTGCTGGAATAAAATTTACAGGGTCAGCTTGGATATTTTTGTTTATATCTTCTTTAAATTCAGTGATAAACTGAGATCATTTTTCCTTAGCATCACTAATATCAATATTAGTAGCTTCAGAGAAGTCACTAAATTATTTGACACAATAATCTCACTTTTTTTTACACTGCCTTGTTGTGATATTTCAAATATAGAACCATCTTGATCACATTTTGAAAGTTTAATGGGAAGGAAAATGTTTTCTGGGGGATTGAAACCAGCAGCTATAATGTATAATATATTTCTACTCTTAAAAGACAAGGTATTGCAAGCATTCGTAATAAAAAATGTTTTAATTATTGATGATTGATGCTTACATATTTTTCCAGTTGTGCCCACTGGGCAAGTACATATATTTGAATTCATGTCTACAAAGTATTTTAATTCTGGATTGGAGGAACTGGTAACAGAATATTGCATTTCACCCAATTCAACGATTTGACTAGGCAGTACATCTTTTTCATTAGGGGCTAAGTTGGTAATTGCAGATTTTTTTATCTTATTCATTACCAGATCGAGCAATCTTTGCTTATAATAAATATCAAAATTTCTCACTATAAAATCCACCAGTTGTGTTAAATTGTAAGCTTTCGTTCGTTCTAGAGAAATATCTTTAAAAAGTCTAAACATTACCTCAACATAGTTGTTGGTATCAGTACCACGTGTCATAAGTGTTTGACAATAGTATAAGCACCACAATTCAATTTTTTTCAATTTTACTATCTACATATTTTTTATATTGTGGGTATTTGTTAGAATTATGGAATATATTTAAGTGTTTGTGTAATTGCTCCTTTGATTTCGACAATACAATGTTTCTGAATAATTGATATAAATCCTGTCTATGTTCTTTTGGTATTTCGTTTTTTGTAAGTTGTAGCCATTTCCACACAGCCTTTAGAACGTGAAATGTACATAGCAGTAAAGTAGATCCTGGCCATTATTTTTTCAGTATATTACGTTCTGTTAAGTCATCATCGGTCATTATAACACTAGGTGCGACTTGTACATGCATTATCTCTATTAAATTGTAAACAGCAATGTCAAAATGGAAGATTTTTGAGAATTCGTAATTACACAGCCTAATGGTATTCTCCTGCTGGTGATTGGGTAGCAAAGAAATAAAGTTTATGATTTTGTATATCGCAGTTGCTTGTAGCATCTACAAACATAATTTCAGATAATTGAACTAAATATTCTGCCGCTCTTTGCATTATTGGGGTGCATAATGCAACCGCATAATCTTTATCCTTACCACAAGTTATTTTAAATTTTATACCACTATCGCTTTTTAAATTGGTCTCTAACTGAGCGAGCACATTGGCACCCGTTCTATCACCATATTGACCCTTAAAATGGGATTTCCACAAATTTGAAAAATCCTTTTTGGTGGGAAAATAATGTCTGTCGCAAATAAGTTGGTTGTACTTTTCACCTAATTCTTCCATCTTGCTCAAACAATAACTTTTATAAGCTGAGGCTGCTGAGTGACCTTTTTCAAAAAGTTGAAGAATTTCCTGTTTTGTTTTGATGCCTATGGGTCTCTTTGTTACAGCAGCTACACTATCAACTGTATGATTATGATTGCCTTTGAAAGTTATAATGCAAGGCCACTTTTCACGTAAAACATTAACATTTTTAACTTTAGTTCGTGGTTTAAATTCTTGCTTCCTAATAACTATTATCAGTTCAGATGGACAATCGATGTTTTTTGAGGAATGCTTTCTTTTTCTAGGGCCCTTCATATTTGTGTTAGTTTTAAACTGACAGTGGTAAATTCTTTTAAAAATATTTAATTTTGCTTTGTCCGGCGCAGTATTGATTGTTCTAGTAATATACCATGTATTTTTTAAAAGTTGCTCTAGGTCGTTTACCCAACCCTGAAAGAAAAAGAATCCTTTTACAGTATTTTTCTGTTAATGTACGTCTCCCCCCACTAATGGTGAAAGTGTCAAGTTAGGTTAAATATGTTAGGCCTATTTAAAAGAGCATATGTGAACTAAAATTCTGACTTTTGTAAGTTTAAAGTTGTTAATATTAAATGAAAATTAATTTATTTCGTACTTAAATTTTTGTAAAATGATATTTTCTATGAAACCTTAAGAATTATAGACTTTTACTAAGAGTGCCTTTTTTATAGTAAATAAAATTTAGATTTTAATTTTAATACTTAAAATTGGTCCATAACTAAGAAAGTTATCACAGGAAAACAAAATTCCGTTTTTTTTGGACCACCCTATATATTATTATACAGAATGTTCCTAAATATGATGTACAAACAAAACGAGGTGATAGTACTGGCTAAAATAAGGAAAAAAGTTTCAATAAACATATGTCCGAAAATGCTTCGTTCCAGAGAACAAGGTGATACAATATTCAAAAAATAATTTTTTTGATTAAATCAGAAATTATATTGTGATTTTATTTTCTTTGATGTAACAACTAAACATATAACTTTTTTGTCTCGTGAGATTTTTGGAATCTCGTTTCGTTTTTGAGAAAAAAAATTAAACTTATACCTTCGCAACAAGAATTTTTCTACCTGAAATTAACTTTTTATTTTTTTCTCGAGAATTAAGTAGATAACGAAAAAACTCAAAACACAAAAAAAGTTGTATTTTGAGTTGGTATATTCAAAATTTACCAAAAAATATGACACTTTTAAAAAATGCACAGAGTGTAATGGTTTTTATGTAAAAAAATATTTATTTGCCCCGTGGACACGCCTCTGGAATTTTAGGATAGAATCTAACAGGTCCAAAAGACATCCCATAAAGACATAAATATTCAGTGAAAATTTTATCCAAATCGATTGAAAGGTTTTCATTTGATCAATTAAAATTTGATTTTATTTTAAAATTTTAACACTCTGTATCTCCGAATCAAAGCATTTCCGAACATGTTTATTAGAAGTTTTTCCTTATTTTAGCCAGTACTATCACCCCCTTTCATTTGTACATCATATTTAGGAACATCCTGTATATTTTCACCGGTGTCTACAGTTTTGGCTAATTAAATTTCATCAATAACAAATAATTTAGCTTCCTTTATTTATTGACCAATATGCCCTTACACCATAGAAAAAATCGCAATATAAAATTTTTAATAATAGAGTTCACCCTCAAATAACGAACTTATGATACGTTTAAACAAACGTTAAAATAATATGCAGATTCTTTCTGCCAAATATATTATGTATTAGATATAGGTTAAGTTATTAGGAAATAGTTACTTTGACCTCCCCTTTGTTTTAAAATTTTTTCTTATTACAGTATCATCTAAAAGTAATATTGATAATTTTCTGGTAGTTCCATTCTAATGTTTCACCAACTAATCTGCTGATACAATTTTTTAACCACACTGATAGACACAACAAATCAGACTAAAATATGCAAGGGTAATTATTGTATCGAGCGCGCGAAATAATGCAGAAACTGCGACATTACTGGCCCTCGATATATTGGATGGCAATCGATTCCGAAGATTGACGGAGACGCTATAAGATACCCTCGATACGAATATGCTTCCGGGTTTGGTTTACCGCGGAAAAAAAGTTTCATGTGGCACATTCCAGTAAACGGAATCATTTGTTCGTCAACAGCACCCTCTTGATATCTTGGCAGTTTTGTACACCCTTTTTTAACCCTATCAATAAGAGGGCGGATTTTAAAGAGTCTATCAGCCTTTCGTTCATTTTCAGATACATCTCCATCAATAACTACCTTCAAATCACTTCTAATTTGATAATATCTGTCACATGTCATGGTACTAGCAATACTATTAACCTTAGCCCAGTACATCTTAATTTGGGGGTATTTAAGACAAGACATCATAATTGAAATCCCGAAAAAGATCTTATTTCATCGGCGGTCAGGTTCATAGGTTTTTGCTTGTAAAAATCTAACATTTGTGCAATTGGAAATATTTTGGAAATCTGAATCTCCAAAATATATGTCTATGTAATCCTCGATTTTCCAATTTTGCCTCTCGTAAACTGTGTCTTCGGGTTCAGCAAAGTTGACATCTGGAGGAAAAAAAGTACCCATATTTGCCATGCAAGCTTCTTAGAGTTATTTGTAGACTTTTGTAGGAGAAATTTCTTCCTAATTTCACTTTAGGGATCGTCATCGGAATCATATTCAGATGATAATTCAATGTTCTGAAAAAATGTGTAAGCTATAGGATCATCAAAATTCTCTTTATGTGGCTCAATTATGGCGTCATTATCGTCATCAGAACTATTTTCCAAATCAGATAGATCCGAGTTTTCCAAGCATTCCAAAAGTTTTTCATCATCTTCCCCCGATCTTAAATAGGTTTTGCCGCCAAAAATATCTAAAATAAAAATCAAAAACAAATAAAAATTTGTATGCTTAACGACCTGACGTCCATCAAAATGGACGTAGTTTTTTCGGTAAAAAACAAAAAAGTAAATATTTGTTATTATTCTTAAAGTACTTTTACCCTTAGTCTACATTAAAAACTACAAGGTACGTGTAAAAAAAGCGACATAACTTAGTATTTTATGTACTTACCATCAATTGTTCTTTTTTGGAACGACGCCATTGTATACACGTGTTTACGCTATCGATACATACTAGTAAATGCGTACATAAATAATTCCCTCCGATGTTGTCGCGTTTGTTTATTTGTCCACTACGATGGACCGTGGGAGTTGGCGCTGCAAATTTAATTTTTGGCGACAAAAGAAATAAAACGTGCGTGTCCATTTTAATGGACGCCAGGACTCAGGATATCCTAAATTTTATTAGCTAAAGTAAATGACCTTCGGTGCTAATTTCTTGAGTGGCAGCAACAACCGAATTAATTTTACTCGTTACAAATTCACTTGAATAAGGTAAAAGAAATTATTTATTTAACTTTAAAACCTGAATCGCCTTACTGACTGCGGAATCCATTAAGCATAAAATACGACGAAGTAATAGCACAACTTTAAAGTGTTTTGTAACGCAAGAGAAATCCAAATATTTTAAGTCAAATTTCAAAATTATTTACAGTTTTTGGGACAGCCTGTAACCCTTGTTACTTTTATGACACCTAGTATAATTTATTGACAAATTATATTACTAAAAAGTTGAAACGTTACCTTGACTACTCAGCTATTTTTCCAATATACCATTTACCAATCACTTTTGTGATGACCGCTCTAGATTTTCAAGTTATCGCCATTACTTGCTGCTCTTGCATCTTCGGAATCCATTTTTAATAAACTTGTTAAAAAACTATTTGCCTTTTATTTATTTCTATATCCAAAGGGAGAAAACGTCTTGGAAAGCCGGTGAAGGAATATAAAATCAGCTTGAATGCCCCAATAATTTCATAATCATACATATAGAGATAAACAATATAAATATACTAACATTAAAGATTGAATATATTTTTCTATAATAATTTAATTACAAGTTGCAACCTTACTTATATTTTAATTTTTCTAGGTTATTTTAAATGGAAAGATATACTCTTCTCTCGTTTATTATAACTACAATTTAGTTAGAAAAACACTAGTCGAAACCGCATTTCAATATCTCAAATGGTTAAACAAATATTTAGAATTGTTGTAAAAAAAGCATTAAATTTTTGATTTACCCTCGTATTTTTTATTTAAAAAGTGCATAAAATATTGTTCAGGCGAAAAATATGTAATTTTTTTCGATTTAATTAATAAAAGTTACTCCAAATATGCATTTCAAATATAATTTCTGATAAACATTATAATTCTTAAGATTCTCCTTTAAAATGATTGAAGTTAGCCATGTATTTCAATATAACAAACAAATGCCTAAATTAATGACAGGTAATATCACAGTGTAATTTTCTCTTTGTTTACGTTTTAATGGTATTCATAAAATTGGCCTAAATTATTCAATCAAGTCTTATTCTAATGCAGAAGCGTATGATATGCTTAAAGTTTATTTCGAAAGTTACGAGAACGCTGTTATTAAAACGCTAACAAAGAGAAAATTACACTGTGATTATTACCTGTCATTAATTTAGGCATTTGTTTGTTATATTGAAATTCATGGCTAACTTCAATCATTTTAAAGGAGAACCTTAAGAATTATAATGTTTATCAGAAATTATGTTTGAAATGCATATTTGGGGCAACTTTTATTGATTAAATCGAAAAAAATAACATATTTTTAGCCTGAACAACATTTTATACACTTTTAAAATAAAAAATACGAGGGTAAATCAAAAATTTAATGCTTTTTTCACAACAATTCTAAATATTTGTTTAACGGTTTGAGATATTAAAATGCGGTTTTGATTAATGTTTTTCTAACTAAATTATAGTTATAATAAATAAGAGAAGAGTATATCTTTCCATTTAAAATAACCTAGAAAAATTAAAATGTAAGTTAGTTTGCAACATATCGCCATTTTAAAAGTTTATTAGTCAACTTTTTGTACCCACCAAAACACTTGCTGAATCTGTAGGGTATTCTCTTTTAAACGAGCTCAAGTTGAGGTCAATCCGTTAAGGCATTCTAAAGATACAGCATTTTTTGAAATTAATAACAAAAGCTTCCCCCACTCCTTTATTTACAGAGGAAATAAAAAAAGGTATTAGAAAAAGTTGTAACCAATGAATCATCGACTAAAACTGAATAAAGAAATGTTCCGCTTAATAATGCATTTTGTCATTTTAAGTCAATTTTTAAAACTAGACTACTAGGTACCCCTTCGGATATTTACGAAAGGTAAAAATATTTTAATGGAGTTTTTGCTCAA
>JAHBCN010003030.1:35000-81299 GCA_019359885.1 Listronotus oregonensis | reverse complement strand
TCACAGATTCGTATTCAGCGATCTAAAAAACAAGTATACACTGTTCAAATTTTTGCGATTAATTGTCCAGATTTGACCATGAAATGCCCTTGCCCCTAACCTGATGGGTCAAACCCCCCGATTGAAATTCAGAGCCCCCAAAAAAGCAACGATATCATGGCCAAAATTTTCGGAACTTTAATTTTTTTTTGTGGGGCTGTGTTATCATTAAATCCAAAAACCACTACATAGTTATGTTTACTTTTTTTCTCTTTGCCGTTCCGGGACTTCTGAAAGGCTCTGTATAAGTCACCAAAGAAAAATAAAAAAAACTGATTTCAAGACTTATATGTAACATAATCTACTTATAAAAAAGTAACTATTTTGGCTATTTATAAATTTATTATTATCCTCATCCATATAAACTCAACGATCGTTAATTGCCCATTCTTTTTAATCTCTACAGCCTTAAGACTCTTTAATTTGCCTAATTAAAATTTATAAAAAAATAGCGTAACTATAAAAAAAAAATTGTTTTAAATTTGTCACCTGCATGTCCCAAAATATTACCGTCCATTACGAAATTTATGACTTTCCGTAATGGAGCGGTGGCGTTTGTGTCGTCGAAAGCCTTTCACCGTGTGGCGAGTGTAATATCCGTCGAGATGGGGGCCGTCGTAATTAACGAATTGAAAATGATGACTAATGACAAAGGGAATATATCATTGGCGTTTTGAAACGAAAACCCTTTTTCCCCACGGCCCTCTCTATTATATAATATAAGACATCACCTCGCAATTTACACGCGGCGGCTGCTGAAAGGGTATGCTCCGATGCTTGAATTAGTGCTGATTGCGTTCTTGTTTTTTTTGCCTAATGGGCCATTATTGGAGAATATCCCCGAAAAAGGTTTTTTTAATCCCCGTTAGGCATAAAAGCTAACGGACATTTATACCTACAATCTATGGGTAAAGTTTGGGGAATTTTTTTAATTTTAAATAATTATATAATAGATATATAATTTTTTTTATAAAAAGGAATAGATTATTATTTCCCGTATAACAATTATCAACTTTCTACCTTAAACATTTATTGATTATTCAGAGTTTATTGAAAGTACTTTCTACATTTTCTAACTATTTTTAAACACTTTCGATAGGTAGAAAATATTTAAATTCTGAAAAAATTGTAAAACATATTGGCTCAATAACAAATTCTCTTATTTATTTCTTTTGTTTTTCCTCAATACTTTCCCCTAGATTCTCTTTACCTCTACTATTTTTTGTTCTATTTTCTTTACTTTTAATAGCTTAACTATGTTGTATCTTCTTTTTTTTTTGTTTAATTTTTTAAGATTTTTATTATAGGTAATTTTTTATATATCTTCTATTTCTTTGTTGCTTTTGACCTAAAAAATCTGGGCTCTTGGCTTTTTTACACTTTATTCTTTTTTTTTTTTTTTTTTGGGTCACTATGCAAACTCTTAGAGTACATCACGTCATAATCTGTGATTAAAATGCGACCTATTGTAATTTTGTATTTTGGAAAGATAAAATAGTTCTTCGGTTTGTAGTTTCTTCTTTTTTTTTAATGTTTTAGCAGTTTTACAGCTGACTCAGCTTTTTGTTAATTAAAAAAGGGACGCTTTTTTTCAATTTTCATTATTTAAATACTCAAAATTGAAAGTTCTTTCTTAGAATTTTGAAAGTAGCATTGTCAATTTTGAAACATAGGAATTTTTTTTGGGTATTTATTAGGATTACAAAATAATTAATTAATGTTTTCCATAAACTTTTACGGGGTCACAACTTATTGTTTTATAGGAAAAAAATATATAACTACATTGATTCTGCAACTTATTCATTAAAGGTCACCTTTGCTGTACCATTGGCTCTTTTAGTACAACTTAATTCCTCACAATACCCTATATTATTATGTTTCTTTATTAATTCAGTCAATATATGTCAAAATAATGGATGTAAATTTAAAAATTTCGTTTGACAAGCGTTCTTTCTGTTGTGAATCTATATGTTGGCAGTGAATCCGTTTTAAATTTTGCAATAACTTAGCAGTTTTGAAAGTTTTAAAAAAAGTCATTGTCATTGTTATTCTGATTTTGTAGGCAACCTTTAAAAACTGACATTTTGTTAAAAATTTCAAACCGTTTTCTTTTTTTGCTAAGTTTACAACGGTTTAGAATGTTTAACAAAATTCAGTTTTTAAGGTTTACTAAAATCATTGAAAGCACTGAAAGACTTTTTTTTAAAAATTTAAAATTAAATCCCTTGCTAAATTTAACAACGCGATCATCCTCGGCCATTTGTTTAGTCAAAACATATTTGTATTTTTTTTTTTTATATAAAATATCTACGTAGGCCAATCAAAATTTAATTTCATCATTACAAGTGCTGATCTAAACATAACAGTAGTAAAACTGTTTACCTATTGCTATGAGATACGCTAAAATTATTCTTTTAATTCTCTGATATTCTTATGTCTTATTCATGGGACAGTAACAGTTATCATAACTGAGTTTTATTATAACAAGTGCTGAGCTAAACATACTAAAAGTAAAACTGTTTAATTTTTGCTGTTTAGATATGCTATGCTATGCTTTAAATTTTTCTACAATTCCTCTTATTTTGGGTTTATTTTTTAACTTTTTTTACTTTTTGTGTTTCTGTCAGGCAATGTCCTTATTGAATAACTTCTCCCAAATTTTAAATTACAGTGTCAGTATATTATGAGATACCACAAAAGGGTTTTCATATCCTGTATATGTTTAAAAAATGGGCAATATAGTTATTAAGTCTTGGTAGAATCCAAAACTGCAATAAAATATAGAAATGATCCTCTAAAAAAAAAAAAATTAAACGTTGTATCTTTATTATAGGCCAACCTGTATATAACAATTTGTAAAAAAATTGGAAATAAAATTTAAATTGCGGAATAACACAGTAATAGGTATTGGTCCCGGGATTAAATTTGAAAATAAAAAATACTTCCTTAAAGTCCGTAAGCGGATTTATTTATTTAAAATATAACTCTTTTTTTACTTGACTTGCAAAATTTTATAATAATCATCCGAAAATATTTTGACCTACAAAAGTATTCGGGCATTTAGCACGACCTACACCCTCAACATATCCAATTTATAATTTTATGTAATTTAGAAAACACCAACTGATTTTTTCACAGTTACCAAAGAAATACTAGTAAAATGTTATGTTCGTACTGGCCTACAAAAATAAAGGGGCTTTTTCCCTAACCTAACCCTAAATATATTTGATGCATTAAAAAAACCCCAATACTCAGCATCTTTGAAGATAAAAACATGTAGGTTAGAAAAAGAATCCACTCAGAAGTTTTAGATAGGTATTTTTTTTTCAAAATTAAAAGCCGGGGCCGATGCCCATAAGTTTACTTTATCTTTTGACTAGCTATTTTTTTATACCAGCATACGTGTATAAAAAACAATTTAATTTGAAAACCAAGTTTTAAAAATCAAAAACCCAAATTTACGTGAACACCACATTTAAAAAAATTGACAACTATATCAATGATTTCAAGTAATTTGAAGTTTGCCCGTATAAAGTCGGGAAATTTTACCCATTTGTAATGATGTCATTTTTGTTTCTCTTTGTTTAGTATATTTTAAACAGCGACAACAACAAAAATTTTAAAAAAAAAATGGTGTCCGATGGTTATTAATTTTTTATATTTGGTTATATGAAGTATTCCCCACTGTCAATCAAAAACATTGGTGTGTCAACTTGTAGTCAAAACTGAGAACAAAATATCAGTGGCGGCTCGTGAGATTTATTTTTGGGGGGCAAAAAAAATATAATAGAAAAAAGTGTGATGATATTACCTTATTTAAATGTAAAGTCCATTCTTCTGTCCTTTTTATTAGAAAACGAATCAGTCACTTTATTATCAAAGTAGGTATAGATTGTATAATTTTTTTCAATTGATAAAACATGGGGCATTAAGCCTGTCTTGAAATCTATTTCTAAAAAAAGTTTTTATCGATTTAATTTGAAAAATATTTTTCCATTCACTTGTTGACATTGGTGTTGTACAAATAATATCTGCGAGTTTGTAATTTTCAAAACACTTTTTAAGATTATTGTCGGATAAGAACATTAAAGGGGAAAACTCCTTCAATTGCACATATCGTCCCTTCGTAAATGGCTGTTAGTTCAGTTTTAATTTACCACTGTCAAGCATGGGAAAGATTTCACTGTTAAATCAAAATGTTTTTGGGAAAGGCACCTCTGTAACTTTCAAAATTTTTAGAAAAAAAAAGTTTCGCTGCACTTAAATGGTTTTTTAAAATCAAATCTGTCTCTAATTTGAGTTAAAAATTGTCACACACTTCCTTCGAAATAACATGTCGCGATTCACCAGCAGACACGTGCTTCTGTCTTTTCTGGGGGTTCTTCTTCCTCTTCAGGTTCTAGGTGATCAGTATTTGATCTAATGCGGATAATTTGTTTCTCAAACTGTTCAATTGCTTTTTGAATTTGTACGCTGTCAATACCTCTGGTTTGTGCTTCATTAAAAAATTTTTCAACATGGGGCATAATGAAATAAAAGAATTTTAACCAGAAAAAGAAACCGACTTTTAGATGTTTTAAAAAAGTCCGTTTTCTTCACCAAGTGTTGTGGAATCCACTATCATTTTTAAAATTTGTTCCAAGCACTCCTTGAAAAAATTTTTTATATTCAAATAAAGTATTAACATCCTATTTTTAAAAATTCCAGCGTGTAGGTGCAGCACGTGGTAATCTTCGTTTAACTACCTCATCGCACTGCTGTGCGTTTGCTGATCTTGAAAGAAGCGAAAATGATTGCAAATTGGCAAAGAATATTTTAATTTTTTTATGACATTGTGCCCTTCTCCATTAATAATTTAAAATTGAGGGGCATGCAATGAATAAAATGAGCTTTTGGAAATGATTTTTTAAGGATCGCTTGAACCCATTGTTTTTACCGCTCATCACTGCGCGCCGTCTCTTTGAGCTATCGTTTTGATTTTTCTAAAGGGGGAACTTAGAATGACATCAAGTTCACCCAAAAAGCGTTTTTGACAAATCGTCAGCCGAGAAGCCGGTTTAAAAAAAGCCCAAAAACGTTATATACTTGTCCATCAATGACATATCAATTAAAATAACCATTTGTTGCTGATTAGATGCATCAGTTGTTTCGTAAATTTTAAAGGAAATTTTATTTCTTTTAATAATTCGATTCGATAAATCTCAAGCATAGCGTCAACAACTCATTTTGTAGGGTTTTTTAAGTATCTTTAAAAACTTTCTTTTATATGTATCCCGGATGGAGTCAATTCACAGCAAAGTTTTTTAAACCCCCAATAAATACCGGGTTTTCGAAGATTGTTTCTCGTCATGTCCTCTAAGCGCTAATTCAAATGCACCAAAAAACTTTATGCAAAAATCAGTCTTTGAAAAATATGTCTTTTTTTTTGTACCTGTTCATTTTGCTTCAATTTTTCCCGAAATAGCACTGTCTAATTGTTCTCGTATTTTTGTTTTCCCCAAAACACTAAAGTCCATGTATGATTTAAGAGGGGAAAACCCAATTTTCGTGTTTTTTGCTCTTGCTATATTTTTAAATCATCCACCCCCGTTTCAGCCCAAGCTGTAATTTCTTTTCTAAACAATATACACAAAAACAAAACAATTTATTTGTGACCGGAAAACCCACAAATCCACTTATATTTATCTAAATATTTTTGTTGAACACTCTATTATATTTCTAGTTTTACTTGAACTTGAATCTTTATATCTAAATCAGGAGTAGATCGACCAATCTGTTTAATAAAACTTTCGTTCAAACGTCAAGGGACCGTTCTCTAAAGGTAGCGAACCGAATTTATTTCGGATTCCATTATCAAATACTTAAACATTCACCAATAATTAAACTTCAAAAAATTTTTTTCGTGATATCTTTTTTCAACCCAAAAATAAAACCCGTACCGTCTACTTAAAAGGTTTATTAAAGACCACCTTAACTAAAAAAAATACCCAAACATAGAACCCCCAAAGAATGCAAAAAAAAACGGATCGATATTCGATTCCCAAAACATCTTGCACGGCGGCAAAAAAACAGGTTACAGATTAGAAAAAATTTGTTTATATGAACAGTAAATAAAAATTAAAAAACTCAAAAAAATTATTATCATGCATTTCCCCCCAAACCACAACTGTTGGACTAGGGAGACCCCAAATTTGTCCCCATCAATGGGCAAAAATTGCTAACGCCGAGGATGTGCGATCCTTCGCGATTATGGGCTCAAAAGAGCAAAATTCAGTGTTCCCGGAAATTTTTTGAGTGCGTTAATGCTCGATCCTCGCGGTGTCGTGGGAAGTAACTTTTGAGTATACTTCTGGCAATAGACATAAACTTGAATGAAAATAAATATTACAAAAAAATTTGTTTAAATTAAATAATATTTGAAAAAGGGGGGCAGTGAAGAGGGGTGGGCCCTTCCCCCGTGCCCCCCTTTAAAACCGGCCGCCACTGCAAGATATAATAGGTATATGAACAATTGCAGCTGATACTTTTAAATATCTTGGATTTTTTTAACTAGAAATTAACAAGTCCCAAACGAAGTCGCACTTTAAATTGAGAATGTTAGAGCGTGCCTCAGATGCAGCAAAAATTTAGACTAACAACCATTGCAAATATAAAGAAAAATGGTATAAAAACAGACCAGGATTACGCTTTAAGTACGTCTTTTAAGCAAATGACCGCAAAAACCAAAATACAACAAATTAAAAAAATATGGTAATTGTCTCGAAAGTTTTCCCCCTTTTCCCATTTTTACCAAATTTGGTTTCGGGGGGTTTTTAAGGGCGTTGACTAAAAACTAAAAAAAATTTGTTTGGCATTATTTGTTTTCGGGTATTCATCATGAAAATTTAAAATCAAACTGACCTTATTTAAATATTCCCTTTTTCTTCTTGCCCGAATTCTTGCTTTTTTCATTAAATTGGTACACAAATCTCACAAAGACCTTTTAAAAAATTGTTTTTATATTTGTGTTACACTTTTTTCATTTAATTGCACACCCCACTTTTAAAGTCCACTGGGCAAAATTGCAATTTAATGGAAAAAAGATGTGAAATAAATAAAAAAAAAACTTTAAAGGTGCTTTAAATATTTTGCCCCTTTAGTGTTAAAATTAAAATTGTGTACAAAAAAAAAGGGAAAAAAATAAAAATGAGGTTAGTTTGATTTTGAACGATTGAATAATAAAAATAAAAGCGGAAATAATTCATATTTGTTTTATCTATGTCACACTAACACAAGTAGCGTGAAAAAAAGAAAAAAAAATTAGCCATATTTGGTAAATTTGTACAGAGGATTTCCCAAAAAAATTTTTAAAATTTAACCTTTTTTTTTCTGTTTTGACTATTAATTTAAAAAAACAAATATCATTAAAAACTTTCAAACAGCATTCACATTTATCTAATAAAATCATATTCTAAATAATAATACTAAAAAAAATATCGATATTAAAAAAATCGATAACTTTATCGTCCATATGTATCCTCTGAAGATCTGAAAGGGTCATCCCAGTCTGTTAGTTTCCACCGAAAACGAAGCAATTTCATTTTGGGTGGATATAGGTTTACGTAATATTGGAGAAAATAGCAGGGGAATTTTTTTTGGAAAGTTTTCTAAGTGGGTATTAAAGGGTCCGATGAAATGAGCAATCTATACTTCATATTTCTGTGTTAAATTTTCAGCCCTCTTTTTCTTAGCTCTATCAGTGATTTCGGAAAATAGTTTTTAGGGCGTTATTCCGTATAAAGTGCTTGGTCTGGCTTTATTTTTTTTTAAAGTTTTAAAAGCTGCTTGGTAATTTCTATTTTGAATCAATAGGGCATTGGGCCATTGCTTTTTTTTTCTTAAAAACACTCCTAGTACCCTGAACAATGTGCACTCTTTTTTTAAACCACTTTTTACTAAACGTCATTATATTTATTTTGAAATATTTTTTTTAAATACGTAATTAAGTGTTCAATCAAAGAAGAATGCCCATCACCAGACTTTTATATTGGATATTAAAAACATGTCTTCTGGTCCATAGTCATATTTATTATTGATTCCTACAGGACATTATTCAGGCAAAAATTAAATATTCAAACTCCTAAACAAGATCTTTCAAAACCAACTAATTACTTTTTTTTTTTAAAAGTATGGCGGTAAATTAGCTTTGGCTAAAAAAAATTTATAATCTGAATACAAAAAAAAAATATTGAAAGTTATTCAAACAGTAAATTGAAAACGAAAAAATTAAGCTATCAAAAAATTTTTTTAAAGAACTGATAAGAGGCTTTATCGTATAAAACAATCAGACGTATTCATCTAAAGACTGAAATATTTAAATGTCACATGGTAAACCCCAAATTTTTTAAAATTTATTTTAAAATGATTAAGTTGTCTTTTTTAAAAATTAATCGACATTGGGGCTCGTAGGGCTTTTTTGTAGGTCAACGCAAAATGGCTAATACTTGATATTTTTAATAAAAGGGGGGAAAATTTAAAATTTTCTGCTTTATCAAATTTAGAAGATAAACCTTTCTATTTTATTATAATTTTTATATTATAAAAAACAATCAGTTTTAACCAGATTCGGTCTATTTGTAAACTTTACGCAAAAAACACACTTTTATAAAGTCGAAAATATTGCCAAAATTTGTATAACTTTGGAAAGACGTAACAAGAGCATGCATTATTATATTCACCTGAAAATCTACATATAGATAGGTGAGTCATTCTTCAAATACATGCAAAATATTTTTCTTAAAAATATTGAAAAAATATGAGTTATTTCCCTTTTTTATTTTTTGGGACCGGTGGGCAATGCCAAGAAAAATATTTTTTAAATTCGTTATAAGCGCCCCAAAAAACCCCCGTATACCAAATTTGGTCAAAATCGGAGAGGGGCAACTTTTGAGACAATTACCAAAAATATAATTCAACATACAATTTATTCTATTTACGCCAGAATAAATATAAAACATTGACAACAATAGGACAAAGTTTAGGAAAGATATGGAATATTGTGAGTTTTCCATTGACTCCTTAAGAAGCTGGATCAAAAGTATGTAGTGTAAAAGTTTTAATATACTGCAAATCATTATTATTTGTTAATTTCTGAACGTATAAAAACATGGCAGACTATTAATTTCTGAACACGATAGTAAATTTTCCAACCTAAAATTGATTGATAAAACTATCTATTTACGCCATAACGTTTTTTCTCACCTGGATGACGTAACTACAAATGGTTATAAATCCGATTTTAGATATGAACTTTTTACCTGTTTAGGTGTCAGTGTAATTAAGGTAATCAAGGCTAATGATAAGGTAGTATAATACTATTGGCATTTTAAAACGAAAACCTTGTTTCGCCACGGTCCTTTTTACTATATAATACATAGGACATTACCTGGCAATTTATACGTGACGATTGCTGAAGGGGAAGCACAGATGCCTGAGTTATCTGTGTAACTAAAAAGTGCTTATAAAATAATGTATTTTAAAAAATAACCAATTATGTTTAAATAAAAACCAAAAGTGTTATTCAGCAGGAAGTAGTGTTATTTATTTTAAAAAAGGTTTTAGCTTCAAATTTATTTTTTTTTAAATTTTAAACCATAATATTCATTATATTTTTGAAAAAAGTATTACTTTAGAAATTTACTGGTTTAGTAAAAAGTACTGAAATTTTTTTATTATCTCGAAAATTTTCATATTTTAAATGAAATGTCTTAATTTTTATTGCATTATATTGGGAGTGAAAAATAAAATGGCATCCCAAATTTTCAAAATCCTATCTTTACTGATTGCTGAGATTTTAACTACAACACAAATTAAACGGTGTTGCCAAATTTGCGCAACGCCTAATCACTTTTATCTTAAATAAAATGTATTTTTATTGCAGTGATACAGACGGGCCAAATTTAGTCAGATACCAAATCTTTATAGTTCTCTCTACCAGTTGCTGAGGTATGAAAATATCGCATTTTTAGTAAAAGTGCCGAAACGCTAAAATACCTACAAAATTACTAAAAATGCGTTTAAAAATTTAGGTATCTTTTAGGCATAAAATCAACACAGTTGGGAGATTTCCCAAATTTTGCGCTACATGTTACATTTTTGGCAGAAATAGAATGTTTCGTTTTTTTAAACTGGAATATGAAAATAATTTTTTAATTTAATTTTATTAAAATTATAATAACGTTAACAAAACTATAATATTAGGAACTAATAGGCTAAAACAACAATAATTTAGGAAATAGAATAATTTAGAAAGTTCACTAATTTTAAGTTAAATGCTCTAAGAATTATTTCAATTAGTACAAAAAGACATGCCAAAAAATATAAAGATAACAAAAATATTATAAGTAGCGCAAAACTGGAAAATCTGGCAAGAGTGCCGATATCACTATACCCACAAACTCCCGGATTCCAAATTTTATATTTGCAGCTTAAGCGGTTTTAAAATAACTTTAAAGTTGCAGTAATTTTTCCTAACCCACTATAGTTTGTCCGGAAAATAGGTGCAATTTAAGCCAAATTTTATTTGAAATTTGCTTTGTTAGGCGTTAAAAATTTCAGGAAATATTGTCTTTTTTGTCTACATTTTTAACTTACGTGCTAATTAATTCTAATATTTTTGGTATATAGCCAAGCACTGAAAAATGACATCTTGGTGGTACAGTAATCGGATATAAAAAGGTGAAAATTTATAAAAGTAACTTTAACAGTAACCTTATTTCTAATTTTTTTACCTTTACAAACTGGCTGCAATTTAATTGTAGAATTATTTATAATTTTATTACTGCATATACGAGGTGCAAAACAAGACGAATTTTTTTTTCCAAAATTTGTAATACTCTGTGGGGAGCAGCAGCTACAGCAGCTCTTGTCTACTAAAATCACACTGTAGCCTTATCTTTTTTGAACAATTTATTTTTTTATTTACGGCATTATCTTTGTCTTTAGTGGAGATACACTATTAAAAAGAGAAAGAAACTTCCTCTCATTGGTACACCTGGTAATGCCTTAATTAAATCCTAAATAAAAATTTATGATATAAGACACTGAGCAATCAATCCACAATAAAAAAAAATATAATAATAAAATAAAATAAGCGGTGGACGAGAACGCCGTCTTTGAAATTGGGGATTTAAATGAACATGCCAGAATTTTGTTACATAATTTACGCGTATTTTCTAAATTGTCCGAATCCCTATTTTCGAATAGATTCGGTGTATTGTGATTTAATTTAAAAGGTTTGGACAAAGTAATCTCTAAAAATATATGTTTTTGCTATGCCTTTACTAAATTTTTATCAATTTTCGTTTCTTTTTGTCAGTCGCTTTTATAATGTAACTTTTGTGCGTCTTTGTTTAATAACATCAATTTTATCTTCTTGCTTAAAAAAATATCTAATAAAAAAATAATAATTAAATTTAAATTTCATTATATTCACGTATACGTTATGGAAAAAATAAATACGAATAGAAGGAAATAAATATTCATTACCTTCAGCGAAAATGACCAAAATGCAAGAAAAAAACTAGAATTAGGGTTATATCACGTAGACCTATTAGTGCACCGTCCCATATATAAACATTTCATGATTTAATGTCTCGCGTACGCTGACGTGTGCCCGCGTTATTAATTATTATGACCTCGTAAAGGGGTTGTATAAACTTTTATCTCGTTTTGTCAGACTTTGTTGGTCCATTGGGCCGTGTTCAGCGGCCACGATACATAAAATGAAATGTGTGCAGTTTTTTGTTGTACTAAATTTCACGACGCCCTTTGGTGACATTTGATATAATGACGGTGCTTGTATTTTCATTTTTATAATTATTATTTATTCAGCTGATGCGGAAATGTGGATTTGCTCTAATTATCATTAAAGTTGCAAATACACGCTTATGCCAACAAAGTAGTGTATAAATAGTAAAATCTAATATTCTATAGTCCAAATAATTTTTGAAAATTTACATATGAATTATTTTTAAAATCCTAGAGTTGCACGCTATTAAAGAAAGAAATAATAAAATATTATTTATTTTGTTATTCCTTTTTTTTACAGCGAACAATATTTTTTAAGGGTAAAATGTGATCTCACTAAAAAGGCTCATATAAAATAAAAGCCAAGTTCCTAATCAAAAATATCGGCCTCTGAAAGTACTAAGATCTAAAATTAGACAAAGTTATGTCCACAATTTTATTCTAAATAAATTCCATACCCAACACACCTTTCTTGTCTCTAGGACACATAACTCAGCACATAGTTATTATGTGTCCTAAACTTTTAATTCGACACACATAATAGGTAGATACTCAGCAGAGCTGGGACGCATCCTTCAAAAATGGAATTGATGTACGGATCCGGATGCTCGTGAAGAAATCGAATAACCAATGCGAAGCACGATTTTTTTTTTAAGGAAAAAGGAATTGAATCCAGGGAATTGATTTCTATTTACCGGTTCACGAATCCGGATCATCTTAAGTTTTTATACTTAACTATGATATAAAAATATAATTAGATAAATAACCTCAAGCAACCTATAAATGGGACATCCTATTGTAATTTTATAGAAAGTTTTACAAGTATCGTTTAATAAAAGACAAAAAGTTCAGTTATAAAATACTGAAAACCCTAATTTAAATCAAAACTTACACTTATTATGGAGATATTTTCAAAATTAAAGTTTGGGGGGTAGTTTAAAATAAAGCGTATTTGGTAATAATAATCTGTGTTAATATTATTATTTTCCGAGGAAATGTTCTTTAAATTTAATAATCTTTATTATCAATTTTTAAAGATAGCTTGGCATCATAGCCATCGTTTTAAAGAATGTAAGTTTTCTACGAAAGAACTTATCTAGATTACCTATAATGAAATATATATTTTTTTAATGCTAAGACTGCTTACTACTTGGGAACGTACGGTGGGTGTCCTAAATATAATAAGACGCAGTTTATTTTTACGAGACTTAAAGAGATTTGAAGTTTTTAAGGGAAGAAAAAACCTTTGCAGTCAGCAGGCTTTACAGTTCATACACTCTTGAAATAAAAAAATAAACAAAGTGGGATGTTAAGGGCTTTATCAGATAAAGTATAAGGGTATGCATATAAGTGGCACTTTGTGTTTCGTCTTTATGAGCTACTAGAGGAGAAATATTGGTCCTTTTCTTGGAGTAGGTTTTTAAAACATCGATATTTTGTTACCGATGCTCGATGTTTTTGACATAGATGTTAGATGTCACAAACATCGATGTTTACCTTTCAATGTTTAGTATTATAAAAAAAGGTTTCAAACCTATATTTTTTCAGCTCCAAAAATAAAATATTAATTTTTTGAGTGGTAGTATTTAATAAAGTTGCTTAAAACTTGAAATAAGGGGGCGTCTATAAATTACGTGAGGCATTTTTCAGGATTTTTGACCCCCGCAACCCTGACGAGATTTTGTTAGATTTTTTAACTCCCTCCCCCTCCCCAAAAGTCTTAAGGAAGATTTTTTTTAATTTATGTTTTAGCTGTAATAGCGTTGGATTATAGCGCTACTCTGCGGGGATTAGACAAATACGACAAACACTATTGTGTGAAATTTCGCCATATTTTCATTCTAGAAACATTTTTTACTTTAATTTAACTTTACTTTCAAATTTTATACCGTTTTCTACTGAAAAAAAAAACGTAATATTTGCCAAAAACCCCCCTCTCCCTCAAGTGACATTTAGACAGATTTAGCTTTACCCCCTCCCCCCCTTGAACACCTCACGTAATTTATGGACGCTCCCTAGGTAGTTTTCGTAGAATTACCGACCTGGCACAGCGGCATATTTTGTCTTCTTACTCGATCATATTTCCTATTCTATCGTCTAATCGTCTGGTAACAATAAATATTTTTAAATATCCTAATTTAGCACCAAAATCTTTAACGGCCGAGTGATGATCGCGTTGTTAAATTTAGCAATGGACTTACCAGTTTAGAATGTTTAACAAAACGTCATTGTCATTGTTATTCAGTGATTTTAGTAGTTACCCTGTTAAAATCTGACATTTTGTTAAACATTCTAAACCGTTGTTATCTTTTAACAATTTGCTAAGTTGACAACGGTTTAGAATGTTTAACAAAATGTCAGATTTTGACAGGTTGCCTACTAAAATCATTGAATAATACTGACAATGACGTTTTGTTAAACATTCTAAACTGCTAAGTCCATTGCTAAATTTAACAACGCGATCGTCACTCGGCCGTAAATGTTAAGCGTTTTAGGCACCTCCGTACCAACGGAACGGCTATTTTTAAAATCCGGTATAATTATGGCTGCTAAACGAAATAGCTTGGAAGGATAACGCCTATCTAAGCTTGTTTTCTTACAATCCATCCCTAAAAAATTCTGTGATATAAATTAACTTTTTGCTTTTCGGTAAATATGTTCTATACTTTTGTGGCGGATTCATCCATTGATATGTTTTTTGGGAGAATTCGCCTTAAAATTTTTTAGAAAATGGAACCTCTTCGGTTCAGGTCCCGGAGTATAGCGGTACTTACAATTTTTTTTTCTATTTATTTCAGAATTTTTTGTTACAGAATTTATTTATTTACTTTTTATTTTTTAAAACGTTTTTGAATTTAAAAAAAATGATATTTTTCGATTATCATTTAAACTTCAACTTTATTTTTTTTTTAATTTTTAAACAGTAATAATCTTTTAAATTTTAACATTGATGTTTGGTTAACACAGATGTTTTACAAAACATCGATGTTTGGTGTCGATGTCCCACCACTCCCTTCAGCCCCTTGTCCTAAGTCAAGCCGAACATGGACGTTTTGCAAGTAAAACAAAGAAAACAATTTATTCACTAAAACAGAGAGAGAACGAATCTAGTCTAAGACATACGTGCCGCTCGCGCGATCTGATGCAGCTTGACTTAGGACGAGGGGCTGAAGAGAGTGGTGGGACATCGACACCAAACATCGATGTTAACATTGAAAGCAAACATCGATGTCTTGTAAAACATCGATGTTTACTAAACATTAATGTTAAAATTTAAAAGATTGTTACTGTTTAAAAATTAAAAAAATAAAGTTGAAGTTTAAATGATAATGAAAATATGAAAATATTTTTATTTTTTTTTTTAATTAAAAACGTTTTAAAAAATAAAAAGTAAATAAAAGATGCTGTAACAAAAATAAAAACAAAGTATTCTGAAATAAATAGAAAAAAAAATTGTAAGTACCGCTATACTCCGGGACCTGAACCGAAGTGGTCCCATTTTCTAAAAAATTTTAAAGCGAATACTCCCAAAAAACATATCAAAAGATGAATCCGCCACAAAAGTATAGAACATATTTACGAAAAGCAAAAAGTTACTTCAAATCCCAGAATTTTTTAGGGATGGATTGTAGAAAAAAAGCTTAGATAGGCGTTTTCCTTGCAAGCTATTTCGTTTAGCAGCCATAGTTATACCGGATTTTAAAAATAGCCGTTCCGGTGGTACGGAGGTACCTAAAACGCTTAACAGTTTTAAAGATTTTGGTGCTAAATTAGGATATTTAAAAATATTTATTGTTACCAGACGATTAGACGATAGGATAGGAATTATGATCGAGTAAGAAGACAAAATATGTAGCTATGCCAGGTCGGTAATTCTCCGAAATTAAACAAGTTCATCCACGAAAAAAAGCAATGTTGTTGGATATTGACTGAAGCGAAAACTACTTAGGGGGCGTTCATAAATTACGTGAGGTGTTCAAGGGGGGGGAGGGGGTAAAGCTAAATCTTTCTAAATCTTACTTTAGGGAAAGGGGGGTTCTTAGCAAATATATCGTGATTTTTTTTCCAGTAGAAAACGGTATAAAATTGCGTGAAAGTAAATTTTTAATGTATATATAATATATATATATATATATTTTATATATATATATATATATATATATATATATATATATATAAAATATATATATATATATATATATATATATATATATATATATATATATATATAAAATAAATCCCCATAAACTTTTTATAAAACAAAACACACAAATTTGCATTTACTCATTACAAGAAGAAAATAACATAAAATAAAATCATGTACTTAAAATTAAATTAAATAGGGAAACACTTAAAGAAATTTTTTTTTTTAGAAAAACACTAATAAGGGGTTTAAAGTAAAAAAATATATGTTTTTTTAAGTAGTAAAGTTCCCCTCAGTTTTTTAGCTCCGAAACTACAAAGCTTTTCGTGCTTCATACGACCGTTTGTTTCCGTTTTCTCTACAGAAAACGAACATATTTTATATGGGCCCAATATAATACATAATAAAGATAGAAATCTAAAACCACTTTTTAATATTAAATTGCTTGTTCTCATAAAAAAATTTTAAAATGTCATTACTTTGGCATAATGGTTATTTTGAAAAGATAATTAATATTTTAAAATTCAAATTAGTGTCGACCTCTTAAAATGCTTACAAACAGTTTTGTTTGCACAGATGGTCATTAATCAAGACTGAACCAAAAGGCCGAAATATTAGAGGCATCGCTCTTAAGCTTTGTGTCAGTCTAAACAGGCCTATATTGCTTTTCTGGTCAAACTTTAGTGATTTATATTGCGTCAGGCCCTGATACAATTAGAAACATATTAGAATCTCATGTATGGGGTGAGGCCCCTAATAAATAGACCTTTAAGAGCAGTTTAAACCCAAAAGAAAATAAAGCATACACACAATTACTTAAAATGACAATTATATTGAAAATGATACATTAACCATACGCTTATATATTTTAAAATAGATTTGTTTTACCACTTTTAATAGTTTCAAAAGGTTTATTCATGGCACAAAAAAAGGCTTGTATAACAGAAATAACATTTTATGTCACATTTTTGTTAAAAATTAAATTAAAAAAGCTAAAAAGTGTTTAAGCAATACTAAAATTGCTTTTAATCACAGTGTTATTCAATTTGTTATGACGAAGATTTCTATGACAATTGGCATTAAGTTAAACACAATATGAGAAAAAAATTGCTTACAAAAATCTAAGGCATAAAGAAAAACTTTATTTAGATTTTTCTAGTTTTTGTTTTAACCATACGTCGTACTAAAGAACTTTAAACTTTTTTGCATGTTTTTTTAAAGGCATTTTTAGTATTTTTTTTAATAAAGCAAATAATTAAATACCATGTAAATATTTTTTAATAGTTTTTTTGCGAATATCGTATAACAATTTTCCCGAACATTTCTTTGGCAGTCTCTTGTACAAGGTTTTCATTTATATTTTGACACGCATTTACAACTATAACTAAAAACGATAGAAAAAAACTTCCTTTATAAAAGTTTCATAGTTTTTTCTCTATTATCTTTTGAGCATAATGAAAGAAATAAATGAGCATCAAAAATTTAAGAAAAATGAATAAGTTAACTTTTTTCAAATGGAACACCCTGTATATTTTTATTTAGAATAAAAGCTCTTTTTATCCCCTTTTTAAAAATATATAGTTTGTTGGTATTTCATTTAGACGTATTGAAAATATTTAAGTTTTTAATTAAATAATTAATGAAAAATAAAAATCAGCATTACCTTAGAAAACAAATGATTTATTTATTAGGAACTTTAAGTATAAATATTTACAAATTTTCGACGTAACCTCGTAAAGGTTTCTTCAATGTACTGTGAATTTTTCCCCAGGATTTGTTTGTATAATTTGAAACGGAAGGAATTGAACTTTCGCGATTTTCTAAAAAGTTATATCGCTTAGATTTTGTTTTTTGTTACTCCTAAAATAAAACTTACCTTCAAAATAAAGCAAAATATTTAAACCTTGCTCTTCATTTGCAGCCCCTGTTCTCGTTTTTCTTTTAATGCTTTTTGTTTCTTTAAACCGACAAACAATATAAGTTATCGAGTTTCTCGAAGGTATTCCCTGTCCGGGAAAACGCAAGGGTGGTAAACTTAAGAAAGAGTGCTCGATTTTTACTATTTGTCCGCAGATACAGGTTATGTTTGGACGTCATCCGTTTGCCCATTTTGCCCGGAAGGTAGATTTATTTTATTATTTTTTGTTAAATATTCAACTTTTAAAAACTATTTTGGATATGCTCTTACTATTAGAACTGTAATGTATAACATTTTAAAAAATTTAGCCTTTATACTACTTGTAAATAAAACAAACTGGCAAACGGATTACGTCACAAATACCGAATTGACGTTTAAATTGCCGTATATGGGCTTAAATGGGATCGAGCACTCCTTGTTAAGTTTATTACCCTTGGGAAAAACGTTGGTGATATTCATAGCGAACTTGCAAGATGTTTTCATTATTTGCGTAGAAAAGACGTATTATTTCGTGTTTTTGATCTTCGGTATATCATATAGTTAAGTATTTTTTTAAAGTAAATGAAGCGACGCCAAAATATCAAGACGTGTCAAGGTGCTGTCAAAACGTATAAACAAAGCAAGTCATTTGTTTTCCAAGGCAATGCTGATTTTTATTTTCCATTGATTTTTTAATCAAAAACTTAAATATTTTCAATACGGCTAAATGAAATACCAACAAACTATATATTTTTAAAAAGGGGATGAAAATAGCTTTTATTCTAAATAAAAATATACAGGGTGTTCCATTTGAAAAAAATTAACTTATTCATTTTTCTTAACATTTTGATGCTCATTTGTTTCTTTCATTATGCTCAAAAGATAATAGAGAAAAAACTATGAAACTTTTATATACGAAGTTTTTTTCTATCGTTTTTAGTTATAGTTGTAAATGCGTGTCAAAATATAAATCAAAACCCTGTGCATGTAGATTTTTATAGACATATTTTTGTAATTTTAACGTTATTAATATTAGAAAGAACTTACCATGTATAGAAGTAAATTAAACCATATACAGATTTTTACAAAAACACTAACTTTAAAAGTTTAAAAATTAACCAATATTTTGAAAATTATGCAATATTGACGAAAAATATCAATTTACGCACAGATTCCACCACTTTTGCTTAACCGAACAATGTGTAGTTTGTTCTTCAAACCTATCTTTAGGGATATTTTTATTTAAATGGGAGAGGTTTGTTGGTTGTTAAAAACTAATAAACGTTCAGGATATAATAAAACTAATTAAAATCGACGATGATTAACCATTTTATTTTGGCATAAATAAAGCTTATTGAAATATGTTTTTTTTTATTATTTAAGATAAACTTAATGCCGGTCACAATATAAATTAAAACAAGTATTTAGGCTACTTTATCAGGTTTTATAATTAATAAATTAATTAGTTTAAGAAAAAAATAAATATAGGTGCATCACAGCTTAATACATTGTGAAAAAAAAACAAGAAATAAAGTGTATCATTAGCTTTTTATATTATGGGATTATTACAAAAATCAATAATTATAAAGAAATAAAGATATTAATTTAAAACGAAATTTATTTAAAATAAACTTCCACCCTGCCTAAATTACGTAATTTGTTTAGTAGATAATGTTTTTAAATAGTAGGAGTCATAATAATTCTACTTAAATTTAAAATGTGAGGTTAAGTTTTTCGAAAATATTTGTACGCCTTAAACCATTGAGTATAAAATATGTACCTTTCATAATTTCTAAACGGTCCTTATTACAATATCCTGAAAATAATATATAATATAAAAAATAAAATAATGCTTTACTACAAAAAATAAAAAAGCAACCAAATATTTACAATCAGAGTTGTAAATGTAAAGAAAAAGACCCTTTAAGTTTGGTTTAGGAATAAGTAAATTTAAAATTGTTTTTGGACAAAAGCTTTATTATAATACAGGCAGTGTTGTTTTCAAAAAATATGCTTTGTTGGGGTACCATGTATGTAAAAAAGCCTACGAAGGGGAAATTAATTTCAAATTGTCGCTGTTTATCATGGCTATCAAATGCCGTCATGCACTTTATTTAAATTTCTTAAAAACCACTATTACTAAGCGAAGTTAAGACTTTCCAAAACCCTGTATATATAAATAAGTTATTAAACTCCCTGTTATTATTATTTTTGATTCTAATACTTCTTAAAATAGTATACCTGTAGGGGGTGTAAAATATTTATTGATAATTTGATGCTATTTTATGGGCTATTTCTCTCCGACAGATGCTTTTTCCCAAACTAAATCACCTGCAAACCAGAATATTATTTACTTAGCTCCAGAGTACAGCTCGGAGGTATTTATATTATTTTTTTTAGAGTTGTTTTTTTTTCTTTTAGCAAATATAATGTGGCAAAAAGTTGCGCATAATGACTGTAATTTTTTTAATTACTTGGGTATATGAAAAGGAACTTTAATGAAAGTTGTTCAGTAAATTGTTCTTCACATTTCTACTCGCATAAGGTTTTTCTTTCATTTCTGGTTTGGTTGCCATGTAGATCAACTTTGTTTTTTTTTTTTGAAACATTCTGTATGTGATTGCATATTTGGATTCTACTAGAAAAACTATAAACTTTTTGTTTTTAAAAGTTTTACCTATTTTTAACGATTTCCGGAATAATGCCAGCTAAAAAATAAAAACATCAGAATAAAAATCAAGCGAAACATTTGCAATGGATCGAGTATTTAAAATAACTACCGTTTTCTGCTAAGTAAAGTGTTTTCAAAAACAGAAATCGAGCAGGGTTAAGTCCGGGGATCGCGCCAGCCACTAATTGAAACCTCTTTTGCCTATCAAACATCTTACAATTGTTTATTTGTGTAGTTTTGTTTTTATTAAAATAAGCCATTGTGCAAGCAAATTAAAAATATCCAACAGAAAATTTTTCAGAAATTTTAAACTTGACACCTCTTAAGTCGCTGTCAAAAAAACACCTTGACTTAACTGGTACGTATTAGGTAGTTAAATTATAGTTAAAAAAAAACATCTTTTAACTGTTATTATATCGGATATAGTTGAATATAGGTGAAAATAAATACAAAAATTAATAGTTTTTCCAGTAGAGTTCAAAAATGCAATCACAGGCTGTTGAATGTTGAAATGGTTTCCATGGCAACTAAACCAGAAAGGACAATAAAAAACATGCAGGTAGAAATGTGGAGTGCTTTGAAGTCATCAACTTTTTACTTTTCTTACATTCTGTATAGATGATTTCGTACCTTATGATCACTTCCAATATTCTTGGAAATTGACGAAACAAAATCGCAAAATTTGGTTGCAATTCACATGCCAAACTGTTTATTTAAATACTAAGAACTAAAGAGTCACCATAGTTACGTTGCATTGTTATTTTGTTATTAAAAAGGTAAAAAACGACGATTCGGGTTTCATACAGAGTGTTAGGGAACAGTAATAATACAACGTTCTCAAAATTATTAATACAACGCCATATTTATTTATTTAATTTTACAGAAGTGGTATACACTGTATTTAACTGACGGTAAAACCACATAATCAGTTATGTTTATTAATAATGTAATTATTTCAGAATAATTTAAATGTATAAGCAACACGTATCTCCTGTCGACAATTGAATGTTGCCTTTATTATTTCAGGATCAATTGCGGGAAAACGACACGGCTTCCCGCAAATGGAGAATAGGTAAAACTTTTACTAGGGGTAATTTTTCCCTGCGGCATATATATCTGTCCGTTCCCTAGTGCCCCTTAATAATGTAGACGTCCAGTCCGGCTTGACTTGATGGTTTCGAGAAAATGAACTTCTCAATTTTTATGTAGTGGTCTTTAATATTTTAGCAGCGGCCGGACCGCCGCCAGCCATTTCTCAATGTCCACTCTCCATCGATTATGCATATAAAACTAATAGTATAGAAGACGACGAAACGCTTTAGGAAATTACAGTGTTAAAATTTAATATAGGTGCTTCTATTTATTGTAGGGTTCGTTGGTATAAATATGTTTAACAAACATAAAAAGGAAAGAAGTAACATTTCTGCTTACTGCCAAGTAACCTGTTTCAGTAGGCTAGACCAAGCCTTTTTGTTTTTGGTTGGATGTACGGTTGGTAGGCAGGTTTTTGCTAAAAACCGTTTAGGTAAATGCATATAAGAAGAATCGGGGTAATCAGGGAAGGATTGTAATTTTTTTTAAGAAAAAATATGAAAAAAGGCCGTAAAAGTGTATTTTTTGTAATATTGTATGTTAATTGTAAAGACAAAAAAGTGTTTTAATTAAATTACCTACAAGACAAAATAAGTAAAGCAATGCAAAATGTTTTACACTTGTTCCAAAAAAGGTAGAAAAACCTGTAGTCCTTTGCACAATTTTCCGGACCCCATACAGTTCTCTGAGGATCTCTATATTTGGCCATAAAAACTTTATTTTATAAGCGGTTAGATAGTTTTTGCGCAATAATTTTGCAACCCAATTTTGTTTAAATCAAATAGACAATTTTGCTAATTACGTAGAGTACATAAAATATGATTTAAACTTTTAATTTGTTTAAATATACCAGGAATCTTCTGCTTTTAAACACTTTTTTGAAAATAAAAATGGGATAATTTGGGTGTCCTCAGCAATTCCTCTACTCTCGAATTTTTTAATAAAATATTTTGCTGAAAATATGACTTTAAAGTACCAAAAAACGCTTTTTCCGATATGTCAGAATTGTCAATCGGTTAAATGCTTTTTAAGATACAACCTATTAATTACGGCAGGCGAATCTTTATAATAATAGAAGTTATAAATTTTTTGCACATGTTTTATATGAAATTATTGTTTTATTTATGTTTATCTTTTAATAATACACTAATTTTAGACCAATATATATTTTTTATTAGTTTAAGCAATTTTCTCTTATTTTAAAAAATGAAAAAAAAATACTGAGGAGGTCCAAATTATCCAATTTATCTTTTTAAATAAACGTTAAAATTCTTAAGTCCTCCAGTATATGTAAAAAAATTATATGTCTTAGTTCTGTAATCTGAACTTTACCCCGCAAAATTATTGTGCAAAAACTGTTGAACGGTTTTTAATTATATTTGCCATAATGTTTCATCTTAACATGGCATTCTTTCTGACCGAATTAGAGACATTTTATGGGCCAAAAAATTTTGACTTTTTTTTTGTTTGGTGGATTTGGCGATTTTAACCAATCCTATTTTACAAAATATTTTTTAAAACACTTTACAAAGTTATGCCAAATATATTAAAAAATGTTTGGGAGCTTTCCAAGGGAAGTATATTTTGATTCTTGGTATATACATTTTTTTAAAGAGTTTTTAGCAAAAACATACCTGCCACCTTATACTTCCAACAACAATGAATATAAAAATACACTATATCCGGTTTAGAATGGTATTTTAAATGCAATTGATTAGTTATATAAGTTATATAATTAGTTATATTAGCACCGTATATATTCCATCCATATCCTTACGGCTAAATAAAACACTAATCAATTAAGAATGCAGAAAATAAACAACAATTTGGTTAGTTTTGGTTATGCACATGTTAGAGGATTTTGTTTTCACACCACGTTTTCACATACCAACTGTAAAGTGTGAGTCGGAAGAAACGCACCAAACTCTGATGTTCTTATTCCATTCTAATTTGTTTTCAAATTATAGTGTAATCAATGCGTTTCTCCTTACTCATCCTGTAGATATACTATTATTTACCAAAGTACCATTTCAGTTAATTTTTCATTGTCTTTATAATAACCAAAAATTAAAAACTGCTCATAAAAATTCTTCCTATCTTTTCATAAGACTTACGTTACTTGAGATCCATATTCACCTTATTTCCATTTTTGCCGGCAAATTATTTCCATATGTCACAAATCGTTACGCATTACTTCCAGATAATCATAAATAAGAAAAGTAATTATTACCAAAACAAAGTAATACACTTTTTGAAGCAGCATATAAGCCCTTTTAGCAAACGAGAGAACCTACTTCTTCTTCTTCTTTTTTGGAAGCCGTCTTGATCTACTACCGAAGAGAGCGCAGCATCTTGGACTTTTTGTGCCTAATATCCCAATATATTTTATACCAATCTTCCCATTAGTTTTCTTTCTTCTACAAGTCTGTATAACCCCGAGACTGATTGGTTGATATATTCCCGTGGGCATACTTTCGGTTGACCAAATAATGCCTGTCTTTTGTGATTCAACGCAATTGCACAGGATATGGGATGCTGTTTCTTTCCCCTCGTTGCACATTTGGCAACTTGGGTCCCCATTGTATAAGCCTATCTTGTGTAGGCTCATAAAATGGGGACCCAAGTTGCAATAAGAGAACCTATTTGGAATAATTTTAGCTATAAAAATTTCTTTAACAGAAAATTTAAGACAACAGTTGACAAAATTAAAACTAGTTTTACACAGTGCTGCGAAAAAAAATCCTTAGCCGACTAAAGCCATTTGGTCCAGAGGAAAAATTGAAACAGTGCTTCACTTCTTAATGTGTATCTTTTTTTAAATTTACAATTAGTGCCCGCAACGATCACTAGCGTAATTTAAAAATAAAATTTTGTGGAGAAATAGATTTTAATATATGTACAACCTGTTTAAATGATATGTATTTACATTTTCAGATGGAACTTTTTTTACAGCCTTTTCTTTAAGATATTGGTTCTTAGCAGATGTCAATTATCTTTTTTTAGAATAATTTTAAAACCGACCAGCGGTTTAAAAAATATTTCTTCTAAAGCTTTTAAATATAATTAAAATTAAAAACATTAAAACTCATTAAATTTTAAATGATCAGTTAAAAATAAGTTACTTATTACTACTAAACCACTTTAGTAAAAAAATAAAAAACAGTAAATAAATACGATAGAAAATAATCAGAACCTACTTTGATTACTACCTATTTGTAGAATAAGGTTACGGTGTAAGCAAAACATATCCTCTGTTTACTAGCAATACCTTCTATCTTAAATGCATGCAAATACCACCTTTATTAAAAAAAAATAAAATGGATACAGAAATTTAAAAATATTTTTTAAATTTGTATTTACATCAACCAATACACTCATTCTTTTAAAGTATATTTTTGAATCTCCCGAATATAACAGTCCAAGTGTTTGATGCACCTTAAAATTTTGTGTAATAGTATCTACTGGATGGATGAGCAGTAAACATGTGTTGGATTGACCTACCCGGGGACACCAGGTAGTGCGCATAGGAGATAGGTGTAAAAAAGTTTAGCTTAAAAAAAGTGTTTGAATCAGAGGCCAACAAACAGAAATTAAAATTTAAAGTAATTAAAAACACAAAAATAAATAAGGACAGACACTTTGAGAGAATTTATATGCAATAAAACCTCCCCAAGTTGTTTTTTAAAAATTCGAAGTAAAGTTTTTGATCACGCTGATATTTTAATAGCGTCTTAATTTTATACAATAAGAAAAATAATTATAAAAAGATAAACACCTTGTTTGGGATTTAATTACCGGCAAAAATGAAAACAAATTATGCTTTTAATAGAAAGAGATAGATAGCGCGTAGTCGTAGGCATGACTGAGAGCACCGATATCCGGCGTAGCTACGGTGTTTTTCAGTTAAAATTTCATGCGTTGTTGTGAACACATGTTTTTGTGATTTCTTTTAATGAGTGTGTAAATTTGTCAAATTATTATTAATAAAAAATAATAAACATAAAATCTTTCAATGTACAGTACATCTTAAAATAAATTACTTTTTTGATAAAATGAAAGATGCATGTAGGAAAGTAAGTCTGTGTTATGTGTTGTATGTAAAGAGAAAGATGCTGAAAAGGTTGCCGATCTGTAACTTGTCCAAGTTTTTTTTTTATTTTTTGTAAAATTGATTTGTGAATGTTTTTTAGACCACCCTCAAAATATTTATTCCAATGATAATTTGTTTATATTAGGTATAAGAAAAAATTAAACGTCAAAATTTTTGATTTTTATTCTTTTTTTATATAGAATAGGTCTAGCACATTAGTACTTGACCAAAATTCTGCCAGACTACGATTAAGAAAGTCCTTTGTAGCTACTCGTTAAGCGCGAGTTTTTTTGTTTTACTCTATTAATTTGCAAATGTTTTTATTATTTTTTCTTTCCTTTTTTATTTTGATAAAAAAGCAATTTATTTTGGGATGTACTGTACATTAAAATATATCAAGTTTATATTAGTCTAGTAATTGAAAACATGAAAGTACCCAAAGATGTAAATAAATCTGTTCAGATTTCATTTGTGGCGCAATTCTTAGGTCTTCGCGAAAGCTTTCGAGGGAGAAAAAGTTTATGACGATTCCGACGTGGAAACCCGCTGAAAATGGCCCCTCCAAGTCCCAAAAAATAAGCTACCCGCAAATATCTGCCAAAATATGCAAATTAGAGAATTTTTGTTTAGACAAAAAATGAATATCACCTCGAAATCAACAAAACTAGCCCTTATAATTTTTTTCGCAACACCAATACTTTTCGCAAAAACGGCCGTCAAAAAGTCCATAACATTCCACACTGAATAGATGTGGTAGTTTCTTTCGGAAACGGCTAAAAAATGCAGATAAACAAAACATTTTTTTATCAAAACGCAAGAAAGATGGTAAAGGAAATGTTCTGGGATCATTGAACACTTGGTCTCATTATATAAAAAAAAATGTTAATAACAAACCATCTTTTTTTAATATTAATAAATTAATGAGATACTCTTAAAATATTGTGACAAAAAAAAGCTTTTTTTTAATATTCTAGACAAATCAGAATGGACCCAAACTCATATGCAATGATAGGTACGGGTTTTTCCATTCCAATGAACTTTAAATGATTAAAATATCAGCATTATTGCCAAAGTATCGAAACAATTCGTCCGCCCGCTTATAAGTGAATCTATGAAGATAGCATGCATTCTAGCGGTAGAGCGGCAGCTGAAATGAGGGGACATAAGGGTCCCGTTATTGCGAAAACTATCAATTTTTCGAAAAAAAAAAAATAACAACCATTTCTGTTGATTAGAAGGCGATCTTTATTTTTTGTCTTAAAAATAATTCTCCAATTCGCATATTTTGGTAGATAGTAGCGAGAAACTCATCTTTCGGGCCTTGAGGGGAAATTTTCAGCCCTTTTCCACCTGTTAATGTTGATAAACTTTTTTTTGCTCTAAGCATCCCCGAAGGCTTAAAAATTTCGTCACAAGGGAAAACTGTACACATTTATTTGCTTTGTCCCTTCATTTACTGGACTACGTATTTTTTTATAGATAATAATTTAACAAGTTTACACACCCATTAAAATACATTATAAAAATATGTGCTTACAACAACGCATGAAATGTTAACTGAAATAATTATGACATTAAGACGCTGTTAAACTGTCAATCAAACACTTCATATCGTATTTTTAAGAAAAAACCTGGGGTGGTTTTATTGTATTTTGAATTACTTTTAATTTCGATTTCTGTTTGTTGGCCTCTGAATTAAACACTTTTTTGGGCAAAACTTTTTCACACTTTTTTCCTATGCGCAGTACCTGGTGTCCCCAGGTAGGTCAAGCCAACATATGTTTACCTGCTCATCTATCCAGTAGATAATATTACACAACATTTTAAGGTGCAATAACTCTACGCTAGTTTGGGACACAACAATATAAAGAGTTAGGTTGGCGGCAACATCCTGGGCGAGAGAATAGACCCGATACTCATTTAACAAAAAGTTCAAATTAGAATTCCAGATCGAAGTGAGTGGCAGCAACTCAATCTCCCCGGCACGTTGGACACATCATCTGGTATACGGATGGTTCCAAAACCGAGCAGGGAACTGGAGCGGGAGTGTACAGTGAAATGAGGAATTTATAAGTCTCCATTCCACTAGGAACTAACAGTTCTGTATTTCAAACAAAAATATATGCTTTACTGCACTGTGCGAAAGAAAAGAAGGGTTTATAAAAACAAGCGGATTTGCAGACAACTAGGCGTCACTAGGAGCACTAGCAAAAGCCAGGCTGACATGGGAATTGACAAAAGATCTGGAAGTCCTAGGAGAACACAACATGGTCACTCTCCTGTGGGAACCAGGAAATTCGGGAATAGAAGGCAACCAAAAAGCGGATAAGCTAGCGAGACATGGATCATCCACACCACACACACATTTTGAAGCAGAACCTGCTCTTTGAGTGACCAAAACCACAGCACGAGAGTAAACCAGGAAATGGATCCGAAACAAACACAAGGAATACTGGGAGATCTTCGGTAGAATAAGACATGGAAAGGGCTTCATAAGAAGCCCATCCAGAAGAACGAAGGAAGAAATACTAAGGCAAAGTAGGAAAAGACTTCGAATAACAGTAGGGTTGCTAACAAGGAACGATAACCAAAGAGGACACCTACACAAGATAGGCTTATACAATGGGGACCCAAGTTGCAGAATGTGCGACAAGAGGAAAGAAACAGCCTACCATGTAATGTTGAAATGTGAAGCGTTGATTCACAAAAAACAGGCATTATTTGAGCAACCGATAATGAGCTCACAGGAATATATCAACCAACCAGTCTCGGGGTTATACAGGCTTGTAGAAGGAACAAGACTAATGAAGGGATTTGTATAAAAGATAATGGAAGATTGGGCACAAAAAGCCCAAGAGGCTGCGCTGCCTTCGGTAGTAAATGAAGACGCTGCCATGCTAGGAAAAAGAAGAAGAAGAAGAAGAAGAAGAAGAAGGTGCATTAAACACTTCATGAATCCAGCGTCACTAGCTCTTCGACTAAAATTTAAGAGTCTGCAGTTAGTAGGTAGTAGATGGTATACTAACGGCCGAGTGATGATCGCGTTGTTAAATTTAGCAATGGACTTAGCAATTATTAAAAGTTAACAGCGGTTTAAAATGTTTAACAAAACGTCGTTGTCAGTGTTATTTAATGATATTCAATGAGATTCAACCTGTCAAAATCTGATATTTTGTTAAACATTCTAAACCGTTGTTAACTTTTCAAAATTGCTAAGTCCATTGCTAAATTTAACAACGCGATCATCACTCGGCCGTAAGTATACTTGTTCTCTAATGACTATTTTTTGTACTTTGTAATTTTATTTTTTAGTCGATAAACTGTAATCATCTGGTAAAACCTATCAATAAATGATTAGCGCATAGACAATATTGACTATTTAAAAAGACATACTGGGTATGATTGGTCCCTTTTTTCTGTGATGGGTTGCCAATCTAATATGGTTTAAAACAAAAACCTTTTAGAAGTATAAAGGACTTTCTATATAGGCAACTACAGACAACGCTAATTAAATTTTAATCATTAAAATGTATTTTCGGTATACATAATAAATCAAAGTAATATTCTAATTAAAGTGCTCGGGTTTAACCTGAAGGTGTGTAATTTATTGATTAATTAGAAATTGGATACGTGAGGGCTCGAGGCAGAGGTTTGACTGTATTCCCGAAATTATCACATGGCCCGAAACAGATTAGTGCATATTAAAGCAAGGGAACTTTCCGGATAGTGTTAAAGTTTTCATTTACAGGGTTGTTCTTTATTTAATACAAGATGTCAAAAAGATGGAAAATTAAAAAACTAAATACGTAACAGCTTGACGAAGTTTTTTTTTCATGTCATGAAATAACATCGTTAATGTTTCCTTGAAAGTGTTGGGTAATGTTATGGTTTCGATAACACTAATATCCCGGACTTCCATTGTCTTTATTTGTTATTTGTTACACAACGTTTCGGTTTGTAATGTATCTCCAACCGTTTTAAAGTGATAACTAAAAACTATTCTTATGAGCTACGACTTATATACTATCCCTTGTTCACCGAAGCTTGACCAACCTTTCACGGTTCAGCAACGGCTGTCAGATATTCGGAATATCGACGCTAGGCTGCTAAAATACATTTTTGTTGTTTACAATTATTACAGCTTCTTTAAATTTTCTTTTCTTCCAGTGGGTTTCTTTATTAATAGTTTTTGCTTCCGACCATTGTATGCCGTGTTGTTTTGACCAGGAGTGTTGGGCAATCCCTGACTTCGACGTTTTACCTCTTTTCGTATGGTTTTTGTGTTCTTTGACTCTAACTTCGAGTGGTCTTTTTGTTTCCCCGATGTATACCATACCACATTCACAGTGAATTTGGTAGATACAGTCATTATTTAAAACATTGTTCAGACCAGACGATACTTTTGTGAGTTTTGATGTGGCAAGTCTGTATACAAACGTACTAGTAGAAGATTTGTTAAACATTACCTAGGCCAAGCTTAAAGAAGATTAAACACTAGTAAAACGCACTACCCTGCCGCAGGATGGAGTGATGGATTTGTTGGAGCTTTGCCTCCGTAGTTTCTACTTTCAGGTAAAAGATAAATACTACGCGCAGGATGATGGACTTCCTATGGGTTTATCGCTCTTTCCAGCAAATATTTATATGGAATGGTTTGAGGAATATCCAATTAAAACTGAATCAATTAAACCAGAAGTTTGGCTAACATATGTTAACGATACTTTTATTGTATGGACAGGTAATGACCTTTTTAAAACCTCTAAATTGCCTCTGACCTTGTATTAAATTCACAATGGAAAAGAAGCAAAATTCGTCCCCACCTTTTCTCGATGTTCTAGTCAAAAGAAATAATGGCAATACAATCTCGGTATACAGAAAACCGACCCACACTGAACAATATTTACACCAGAATTCTAATTACTCTACCAAAACGAAAAACGTGGTCAAACGTACTCTATATAATCGTGCAGTGACCTTATATATCAGTAAGAATCCCGAGAGAAAATATAACATAACTAGGAACAGTTACGTAGACAATCGAAAAATATCAAAATACGACAAAAACTCTTAAGGAGACTCCAGAGCATATATTATGACAATTCCATATAATGAACTGGAAAGATCCGGATCAAATAAGTATAATAATAAAACGGCATTTAAATCACAAACTACTCCAGAAGCATTTTTACTAAGACGAGACCAGACAACAATGTTTTAAATAATGCCTGTATCTACCAAATTCCCTGTGAATATGGTAAGGTATGCATCGGGAAACAAAGAGACCATTCTAAGTTATAGTCAAAGAACACAAAAACACACGATACGAGGTGAAACGTCGAACACCGACATACAATGGTCGGAAGCAAAACCTATTCACAAAAAACCCACTGGAAGAAGAGAACAGCCAGCCGTTACTGAACCGTGAAAAGTCATTCAAGCTTCGGTAGCATATAAGTAGTAGCTTTTAAGAATAGTTTCACCGGCACACACAAAAAAAGTTGTTTGAACATTTGACCAGACCCACCTACAGACATGTATTTCGACGCGCTGAATCCGAATTTGAAGTCCGTATGGCCCGGTCACCCTCCAGATTTAAGTAACGTGCAAAAAAAAACAAAAAAAATTAAAAAACTGCAGTCACAACGTTAAAAAAAGTTTTTTGTACTGTTGACCGGACCCATCTACGGACATGTATTTCGACCCGCTGAATCCGAATTTAAAGTTCGTTTGGCTCGGTCACCCCCCAGATTTAAGTAAAATGCCAAATCCCCCAAAAAAATTGCGAAAAACTGTCACAGCGATAAAAAAAATACTCAAATCTGGAGGAAGACCGGGCGAAACTGACTTCAAATTCAGATTCAGCGGGTCGAAATACATGTCCGTAGGTGGGTCCGGTCAAATGTACAAACAACTTTTTTTTGTGAGCCGGTGTTAGTTATCACTTAAAAACGGTTGAAGATACATTACAAACCGTAACAAATAACAAATAAAGACAAAGGAAGTCCCAGATTTAAGTGTTATTGAAGCATGCTGCTCGCAGAAGTTTTTCCTTCTCCTCCCAATCTCCAAATATTTAAGTCCCGTGTAAACAAACTCCCTCGCACCACACTTAAGACACCCATGGTACGTTAGTTCCTAGGAATTAGCCTTCGTGAAAAAAAAAATAACATTGGTAATAATGTTATTAAATGGAATAAATCAAATTAAAGTAATTTAATCAGTCACCAAATTATTCGCTTTTTATTTATCATAAAAGGTGTCCCAAAATGTAGGCACGTTTTTAAATGTCGTGGCATTTTCGTTTTTGTCATAGTAGGCTTTTGAAAATTTATTGCAATTAATAGCCATGGAACGCTACACGATAGAACAGCGAGTGGTTATTAACGTATGACAAATGTGAAGAAAGTTATGCAAAAACAGTTCGTAGAGTGCAAGCCATTTTTGGAAGAAATAGTGCATCAAAACATACGTCAGTGCAAAGATTAATCAAGAAATTTGAGCAAAGTGGTTCAGTTGAAAACAAAAAATCAACAGGGCGGCCGCGTACTGTCATCATCTTCACATCACACAACACACACTTCACAACATCTATTGAAAGTATTGCAGCTGTGTCGGAAAGAGTTGTTGACAATAGGCCTTTTCACCATGTGACAAGCGCAAGCGCAGTCGCCATGTTGAAATGGCGGCAATTCAAAAGTTTCGTACTGTTTTGATCGACAATGGCTGGGAATGCAGTATTATCTCCCCAATTAAATCATTTACTGGAAAAAATCGTTGATGGTGCTTCACTGATTTATAATTCAGTTAAAGCCCATAAGTGTACGCAATTAAAAATGGTAGCTTAAATGTCATGGACGTCTTTAAAAAGGAAAAAGAAGTGAGCTGATTAAGAGGTTAGGCATCATTACTTCTTTACTATACAAAAAGTATCTATAATTTTATTCTAATTAGGCCTACCACATATAAACAATTGTTATATTGATTAAATTGTATTGTATTTAAATGATTTATAGCGTGTATCACTCTTACATACTCCATAACAACACCGCTTCTTCGTTCCTTTTCGTACTGATATCATTATAATAATCGATTAAAAAAACATATTTGCTAATTAAGGCACTTTTTTCTTTATTTTCGTATTTATTTTCTTCAATAACTATACTTTCTTTAGTATTTTTTTATTTTAATTATACAAAAAACAGTACGAAAAAAATGGCTGATACTGACGCATTCGCACAAAAAAAATTGTGATGAAAAGGCCTATCTAAGGCACATCGATTCGTCATCGGTCACAGCTAATTAGTAAAAAGAAGATAATATTATTTGGATCTTAAACCACATACGGTAAAAAACAATTTAATATTTAAAAATAAACAGTTAACACATAATGCTTAGGGTTCTTATTTCATATTAAAAATATTAAGATTGATTATGATACATAATACACTTAGAATTTGTTTAAAACTCTTTTATAAAAATAGTGCCAGATAAAAAAATCTATTTTAGCATATAGATAGGTAAAAGTGTTTCAAATTAATTTTAAAAAAACACATAAATATTGCGGACTCTTCCGAATGATTAAGGGGATATTCTAGTCTAGAAGCCCGAATTTCGAGAGTTTTTTGATGGTCGATAAAGAAAAACAATTAATATTTTTGCTATTTATTTCTTATCATTTATTTATTTATATTTTATTAAAAAAATAAAAAAAAAACATATTTTACAAAGTTCCACGCTTTGAAGTAGAGGGGAAAAAAGAGCGTGTCCATCTTGTCACGATTCTTTCTCTTGTGATCATCTGAAAAATTAAAAAAAATGGTAAATTCTTTATCGGTACAAATATAATTATGGCAGGCATCAAAAAAAATTTGAAAAAAAAACTCTCGCCAAATGGCGGTTTCTCAAAAAAAAGTTAGGTTTTTTTCAGTTATTTTTTACCTTTTTCAAATTTTAAATAATAGTAAAAAATATATATTTTTTGTTGATTTTCGCCATAGAGGAATATATATAAAAAAAAATATGCTTCTAACTAAACTCTAAGTAAATCGGTCAATTATAACTTGACATTTAATGACAAACATTTTGAAAACAGTGGTATCGAGAAAAACGCGTTTGAAGTTTAAGTTAGGTTTTAGGTAGTCTTACAGATAATGAAGTACATATAATTTACATTTCTTTATTCAGTGATTTCGGCTGCACATATCGGGCCTCTTCTACCCTAAATTAAATATTCAATTAATTTCTCTCCGAAATACGAGCACTTTTTTCTATTTTTTGGATAACTTAAAGCTCTAAACTCAGTACTTTCGATTCTAGCTTCATTGCGCCGAGCAACACCTTTAGCTATAACTTTTACAATAATTTGAATTTGGAAAATCCTTTTAAGGGGATATTCTTAAATATCTATACTAAACCATTAAAATATGAAAACAAAAATTGATTTTTTTAACTTTCTAGACTAGAATACCACCTTAAGAATTTGCTTCCTGAAAACTACATTCTGTTTAAAAGCCATAATTAAAAAATAATATTTTTTAATATTTCATCTAAAGCATATTAATAAAAAATAAAATAATTTTGGTGTAAAAATAATAAAATAAATGTACGTTTTTAAAATTTTCAATTATTATTAGCTCGTTATTCATGGAAATGAAAAAAAATAAAGAAATATATAATTTGTTTATTTAAAATTTGTCTTTATTCCCTACATTAGCCTTTTTGGATAAAGATCAAAATATAAATAAATATATGTTAATTATATATCTGTCCTAGTTGAACATAGACAATATTAATGCACTATTATTCATTAAAATGTACTTTTCACATATATAATATATTATATATTTTAATTAAAACCTTTGGGGCCTAAACCACAGCTAATTAGCTAGTTAATTAATTAGAAATCAAATATGTTAGGATTTTTAAAGATGAATTGAATAAATCCCTAAATTATAAAATTATTTAAATGGGTATTTAATTAATTTATTTTTTAGTTAAGTAAATATAAACAGAAATATTTAATACCGCAATAACAATGTTAACAAATTATTTTTTAGTGTTTATTATTTTTTAAGTTTAAATTATTACTTTTTGTGTCGCAAATGTTCATATATGTAATTTTTTTGACTGCTGTAAAAAGTATTAATCTATTTATCTTAAATATACTTCAGAGTAAGTTACTTTTAAGGGCCTGGTTAATTTAAAAACTAGACCATATACAAAATTGAGAATTAACACTTATTTTAAAACAAATATAAGCATACAAAATAAATAAAAAAAAGCATATAAAATAAACACAAATACAATATCATACAAAGGAAGGGCTTTACGTGAACGTCGTCTAAAGGTAACTGGGCAAGAAACCTGTACAGAAATATTAGCGCTTGGGTATATCAGTGTAGTTTTGATTAAAAAATCTTAGGATTTTAAAACTCTTTTATAGTTAATTTCGGGGTTAATCCTTATTGTTCTTAAATTACTAAATTACTCCACACGCTCCAGTTATGATTCTTTGTTCATACAATTAAATTTGATAGCAACTGTACATAAGTCGTTATTGTTATTGTGACTGTTTTTGTGTTAGTTTAAACCAGAGGTTCCCAAACTAATTTCGTCTAACGCCCACTTTAAAATCAGTTATTTTTTAGCGCCCCCCATTTTTTTTCCTTAAAAATCTCAATAACATATTAGTCTCGCCTGGAGTTTAATTAAACCTATATTCTAAACGAGACTTTTCTTACCAGAGAGAGCAATAATAATGCAACTTTACAATATAAAGAGTATCTTTTATTCAAAATTGAGCAATAATAATTCAACTTTCCAGTATTAAGAGTATCGGGGTAGCGGACGGAGTGGCGGGAGGGCGATTAAGTGCGAAGCGTGCGTGCGGCGAAACGTTACGTCAGTCGTCGATCGGTCGCGAGCTGCGACTGTGTATTGGGAATTTGTCCCGAATTTGCACAAATAAATTGTACAATATTTGTTCGCGTCAAACGTGAATTATAATTAAACCTGTCAATTTCAATTTCATTTTTTCTTTATTTTTACTAGATTAGGGACAAAAAAAATTCCGCATTCGGCAAGTGCTGAGCTTGGCTGCAACAATAGATACCTATTTTTAATATGTGTCTTCTGAGGTGGGGACCTCACCTGCGATACTTGAAGACACGAATATTTTTCAGTGTTTGATACCTATTACTAATTAGCTTAAGATATGAATAGCGTTGCAAACGCATTAAAAATAATAAATAATTAATAAATGTTTAGTTTATATTTATACAATAAAATAGGATATAAATATGAACTAATAAATAAATGTTGTGTAGTAGGATTTTAATTTCGGTAACTTTTAAAATATGAAGTAGCTAAAGTTACAAATCACCCATCGCCCCTTAAATCCAATCAGCGTCCTCAATATTTTCTGTGCCCCTTACCGCCCCCCTCTAGACCTCCAGCGCCCACAAGGGGGCGTTATCGCCCACTTTGAGAAAGACTGGTTTAAACTCACTACTGTCCACATATAAGGGAGGAAAATCAGAAAACTCTAAAAGTGACCCCAGTGCTCATAATTTATTTTTAGGAAAAGTAACTTAAGCCAGCAAAAAACATTTAAAATAGTTGTTTGTGTATCAAGGCTGTAAAGTTTTTTTTGGCCAAAATCGAAAATTTGCGGCCAAGGCGTAGCCGAGGCCAAGCATGTTTTAGATGAGGCCAAAAAAGACCATAAGGCCGAGGTACACACAACATTTTTTAGGTGACTGTTTTATCAAATAGGTACAATATTTTATTTGCTCTTTTGATTTTCAAAATAAAAGAAAAATTGAAAAGCAGTTTCAAATTTTTATTGATTAAATAATGTTAATGTGGCATAATTCGTACATCATTTGTGATAAAAATTATAAACAGAACTTACTCTTGTAAAAATCGTAACAAATTAGTTTTATTTGTTATTGATTGTTATGTTAAAAGTCATTTATTATACTTTGAGAATGTAATTCCACTTTTAGACATGAGATTATTAACAGTCATATCATTTTTAGCTTTTAAGAAATAATATTCTTTGATTCAGAATCTTTAAAACTTTTTTGAACAGAAAAGCACACACCTAAAGAACCTCCTTGTTCGAAATTTTTTTCCATCCCATTCCTCAAGAATTCTATTTGATATTTTTTTTTTTAATGGAATCTTCAATGTAGCTTTCCGCTACTGAATTAGACTTTTAACCTCCGTGGCTTTTTAACATTAAAATAAAAGCTCCTGTTTTAACCAAAAGAGAAAATAAACTTCTTCTAAAAGGTGACTGTATATCTATTAGCATTTGGTAACTGTCGATACTGTACAAGAAGGGATAGTATTTTTTCAAAAATGTGTACACCGACAACTTGTGACGAGCATTTTCCATTTTGATAATTAAGAAAAACGTTTGATGACGTAGATTGTGAGGTCGTGAATTTGAATATTTTGAATTAGCTGTAGTGAACTTATATTTTCAATTAGTTCTTTAGTTATTGTAAATACTCGTTTGTTACCAGTTTTTGTTTAAGCAAGTGCGATTATTAACACGCACAGTGGGCCAGGGTACCTATTTTGCGGAATTAAATCAATGGGTCTAGTTTAGGGGCTTATTTTTTTTATTCTTGCTTTAAAAGAGAGAAAATATTAATTTAAATATATTTGACCAAACAATGTTCTTTCTTATACAGGTGAAATTTTAAAGAACCCTTTTTTAAATATTTTTAATGATACTGTAATTAATTTTTTTAAATATTTTCTAGAGTATTATATATTCAAGTATTTCCAAGTAAACAAGTTTAAAGATTTTAAAGTAAAAATTTTATTTAAAATAAATAGAAATTACACTTAAAAAATGCCCAAATGCTAAAAAAATTAATTTGAATTTCTATAAATTAAATTAATAATAATGAACAAAAATAAAATATATAAACGCCAAAAACTAAAATAAACTACTGAACAATTCAAAATATGTATCTATGTATATAAAAACAAAACAAATACATTACTCTGAAAAAAATATAAAAAGTCACAAGTAGGTAGTAACAGAAATATACCTAGTATTAAACATAAAAAATAGATATAAATAAAATTAATAACAAACGTAACAACAGTAATTCAACATATAATATTACATAAAATCATAATAATTAAACACACTATCTTATAAGTCTAAAAAAAGTAAAAATAAGCAAAACAACTCAAAATACCACAAGCATAAATGATACCTAAATATAAAAACAGAACAATATTTTTCTACAATAAGACATATTAAAAATCTTAATCACTACTACTTGTGGAGTCGTCATCAGTTTCCGTAATTGAAATGTTAGAAACCGAAATATTTGAAGAACTTATTAAACCTAAAACTTTTTGCGAGAAACCTTTAAATTGTTTTTTTGGTAGTTTTCGGAAACCAGTTATATAAGGATCGAAAGTAATCAGTATAAGATTAAAAACGTCCTCATTGCGTTTTTCTCTTAACATTTTCTAGTGTACCCTTCCCTAAATTTTTTAAAATCCTTGTTGCGTGCCTCCTGAGCCTCTTCTGATAATTGCCTAATCGGAAGTAAAAACGAAATAATGTGCATTCGATGTATTAAATTTTTGTCTACGCCAATAATCTCGGAGGATACATCGGCATTCTCAAAAAATCTCCTGGCCGTGTTGCCGTCATTGGAGTTTCCGAAGCCAGGTTTTGGTCGGTCAACGATTAAGCCCAAGCGATTTTTGAACTCTTTTTGTATGCGTTCTTTATTTTCAGAAACGATAATCTTATCCTCATTTCGAGCCTGCCATTTTTTTATAGGGAGTTTGTATCTAATATGCAAAAGGGATTCGAACATTCGAATCCAACAATGCAATATTGATAAACCAAATTCAAAGTTTGAGGTATTGCAAGGTCTTGTCAAAAGCTTGTCAATTGAATTGAAATCTTTTGATGTTGCTCCGCATATGAAGCAACGTTGAGTGGACGAGTTTTCTGCTAACGTGTTGCATACCTTCATATCCACCATAGTAAAATGAAGAATATAGGTCAGTCAAAGTTTTATTTTTTATTGTCACAATAGTGTTTTGTAGGTCTTTTATTTGCTTGTCTATTCGGCTTTTTTGCCGAAAGTTCTGTTGCCTCTTTTGCAAAATTTATTTTAATGGGCCTACAATATCTTGGAGAAGATGGGCGTGGATTTTGCCACAGCAAATTTTTTTGGCACCATTATTCGAATAGAGCTGAAGAGGCACCATTGAAGAGATGAAAACACTGGAATGGTCTGCATCTACGCCTACAAAACGCTGCTTGTATGACGTGTGCCCAGAACTCCATCAAACCCCACTTTGAAACCAAATCACATTATTAAATCTTTTCACAACCCAGTAAAAACTTCCTCTGTAATTTGGCCACTCGTTCAACTGTGTGGTTAAGTAAAGCCTGAATCGATACCTCTGCAAACGTAGACGTTATAATTATATCTTCCTTATTTGGATAACACCGTTTTTTGCACTCTGAACAATTTTATAGGAAGGGAATCGGTCTGGATCTTTTGTCCTTATCACATTATATTGATGCCTTGTTAATTTTGCTTCAACCAATGTGGATAAAGCTTCTTTCCCACTCATTTGTTTTTTAGACTGTTGTTTAGTTAGCTGAATGTGTGCTCTTTCATATTCTACTGCACAATTTGGAGAATGTACAATGTTTTGTACCAATTTCGAACAGCACGATACCCGGACTCTCTAACTTATTTTGGTCGATATCCCAACTTAAAACCGCCAACTCCTAAGCTCCTCATTTTTCTAACCTTACTTTTTTTCCAACTTTCTTCAAACGATATCTCAGGCCTCCCACGCCCTCGTTTTATTGAGGTGTATTACTTATATGCGAAACTCAAGTTTAGTTTCAAGCCCTCCCTGTTATTTTCAAAAAACCTTTGCTCTTTTGGAATGCTTTATTCCATTTTTTTTTAATTTAGATGTAAAATGAGAAATTTTTTGGGAAAAATTCTAACTCACTATCGGGACAATTCAAAACAGTTTTTAATTCTTCTTTTAAAAATGTCATTTTTTAAAGTTCTGATGCCCCGAGTTTGTTCCACAAATTAATTTGTAATGGAAAGACTATTTGAATTTGAACCTAAAAAAAAAAAATTAAAAGTAAAAATTTAAATTCAGAAATATTTGTAATATTTTTGATCATGGGCTTTAAATAAAAAAAAAAAACAAAAAATGGGCAAATTGGCGCAGCCAAATTTAATAATTTTTAAAAACAATGTTTGTTACTACATTTAATAGAAAAATCTTGACGCGATAGAGCGCGATAGTAAATTTTTTTCTATACTTAAAAAAAATATATAATAAATTTTACTATGTTTTGCTCAAAATTTAAAAAAATCTAAATTGTGGAGGTATCTTTTTGCCTCCAGATATTATAAAATATTAAGTACATACCTGATGCTATTTGATCCATTGATAAGAAAAAAAAATCCGTTTACAGAAAAACTCATATTATTTTTAAAACCACACATTCGCTGGAGCTACAACAAATAATATACGTTTCGTCAGGTGTGTCTTTATCACCGGTATGGATACAAAAAATTATCAAAAAAAATTCCCGGAGTCGCGGCAAAACATACCTTAGTATGTGTTCTTTCAAATTAAACATTACATAGGGGTTCCCGGTCAATTTAATTTTTTGATTAAATTCCGGATATTAGATTCCCTTGCCCCACTATGACACGGTTTCTTTATCTTGTATATCGAGATAGCTGTCTTAGTTCTTCTCGCCTATAGGCACCTGCCAATCCAATTAACAAACACACCCACAAGTAAACACAGTATAATTATTATTAAATGAATTAACGTTAAAATTATTTTATTATGGTATTATTAACATCATTGTAAAACTTGACTTTTTCGCTTAGTATTCTGTACTGCGAGTTTTTAAAAATGCAATTAATTTTAAAAACTTTCCAGTGTCAATGTTATTTTTAACCATAGTTGTAGATTTTAAGATTGAGTAGGAAGACCATTATGAAGACGTTTTTTTAATTTTGGCCTGTTCCAAAAAAAAGCAAGAAATACCCCTCTTAAATTTTTTAGCCTTGTGTATATTGCACAATTTCATAAAAATTTCATATTGTTTTAAATAGATCGGCCAAGATTTTTCTGGGGGTAAATTTAAAGTCGCTGCTTTTGCGGATTTATAAATTTCAGCTGGATTATCACTGTCTCCATCACTCCTTTGCGCAATTTTTAATATGATTTTTTTTTTATTATGATTATAACTGTTAGGTTGACATTGATAGACTGTTAATAAACTGTCTAGCACCGCACTCTATCCTAGCCATCCAGGCCACCTTCATAAAGAAAAAGCGGCGGTAAAAGTACTTCTGACGAGAAATAACTACAAATATTTTTTTAATTAATGAATTCAAACCAACAATAAACATATACATGTTGGATTACTAAGAAAGTAAATATATAAAAGCTTTTCCCAATATTTTATATTTAAAATATATTTAGTATTTAAAATTATTTTATAAAAGTTTTCCAAAAATAATTAAAAGCTTTTTACAGCGCAAATTAAAAAAAAAAATTACAAAGCTTAGTGAAAATATGAGTAGTTTAATTTGCCCTTATTGTGCGTTATTGATTTTTAAGCCAATTACTATTTTTAATTTATAATAACAATAATTGGCCCGATGTTTGGAGTACACTTTTGATATTTTATTCCGCTTGCATTCTATATGGCTCAATCATTTTTTTAAAAGGTAGTCTCAAAACTCAATTAAATTTGTAATAATGAAATTTGAGCGTATATAAATTTATATTTAATACCAAAAAACGGGTTATACCGTGCGTGACTTTTTTAATTTTGAATGCTTAATAGAAGTTTACGTGAATTGATTTTTTTTCATCTTGGGGTAATTCACAAAGGCTGAAGACAGAAGCACTAATGTATTTATGGTGTCTGAAGTGTTGTAAGAGGGAGTTTATTAACAAGGGACTAAAATATTTGGATTTTTGGGGCCGAAGGCAAAAGTTTTGCCGGCAGTAGGCTCCACAATCTGAACACTCGAGAGATAAAAGAATATGATATTCTTTGGCTTAAATTCTTTCAGATCTTCTCCAAAATTTATCTGCTGTTACCGGTCCCCTTTCTAAAATTTCCCCCAACGAGTTCTTTGATTTCCTTTCAATAATTTGACAAATTATTTCCCAGTTTCCATTGGGCCAAAAAATCGTCCTTGGGGATGTAATGTTCATATTTAAAGGGTTGGTTAGGCTCTCAAAAACTATCACAAGGTAGAGCAGCAGAAAATTGCAATCAACAACTCTTACCAATCAATTTGGAACCTACCCTTTTAGGGTTCCCACCCATAATTTTAACCCTAGATTTCTTTCTTACTTCCACCCCCGAACTCTATCAAGCATCAGTAACTGCTCCCCTTGGTCGCTCTGACCATGGTTTGGTCACCATATCATACTCTACACTCACATTCTGAGGCAATTGAACGCATGCCGCCACGAACCGTCTAGCACTACAGCTCGGCCGACTGGGATGGTCTGAGAGATTTCTTTGCCAGCTACCCTTGGGATCCTATCTGCTTTTCTACTCACGATCCTTCCAAAATATGTAAACAAATTACCGAAACAATTCAACTAGGCATTGAGACCCATATTCCCCACACTAAAAAGAACCCCATAACTTTAAATCACAAGTCGTGGTTTTCTAAATCCTCTGACAAAGCCAGATTTGTAAAAATTCAAGCCCTAGTCCCGAAAATCGACACGCTAGCATCGAAGCAAGAAATTAGTATAATGAGACCATCTCAGAAGCAAAAGACCGTTTTAAAAATCGGATAAAAGATAAAGTTCTCTCTTGCTCAAATGGCAGCAAAAAGCTTTCTGGTCATTTGCCAAAAATATTAGTCAAAACTTTTGCACAAATTCTTTTCCACCCCTAATCATTAAAGATGGAATTGTCTATACCTCCAAAGGAAAAGCCGAACTATTGGCCAAACAATTTGCTGCCAATTCTACGCTTGATCCTCCTATTAATCTTCCTCTTCCAACAGTTGTCCCTGTTTCTCATGAAATGTCCGATATAATTTTTAAAGTCAAACAGATCAAGCGTATTCTTTCTTCTCTTAATGTTAAAAAATCGTCTGGGCTGGATGGCATACCAGCAATCGTCTTAAAAAAATTTGCTCCCAAACTTGCACCTATCCTAACTCGCCTCTTTCGAATCTCTTACGGCACGGGCATTTTCCCGGAGAGTTGGAAAGCTGCACGTGTGCAACCTGTCCCCAAAAAAGGATCCAAAACTTTCCCTTCCAACTATAGACCTATATCTCTTCTTTCTGTTGTTTGCAAAGTAATGGAAAAATTCATTAATTCCCAAATCTTAAAGTATCTGGAAAAAAACATAAGATCTTACATGATAGACAGTATGGATTCCGTCACAGTAGATCCACAGCTGATCTTTTTCCTTTGTCTCACACAACTGGAACAAGTCCCTTGAGTTTCTTGGTGAATCCCAGATCGTTGCTCTTGACATATCCAAAGCTTTCGATCAGGTCTGGCATGATGGGTTTCTTAACAAACTTTCTTCTTACGGTCTTCCACCTAAGCTTTTCTCTTGGCTTTTCAGTTTCCTTTCTAATCGACGTATATCAGTTACTGTAGATGGTCATTCTTCCAGCTTCTACCAAATTAATGCTGGGGTGCTCCATGGCTCAGTGCTGGCACCCACGCTGTTTTCTCTACGCATTAACGATCTTCTCTCTTCCACAATTAATCCCATTCATAGTTTTGCTGACGATAGTACCCTCCACTCTAGTATTCAATTGCTTTAGCCACCATGTAATTCTAATTTGGAAAACAAGCGCAGGTCTTTCACAAGACCTTAAACTTATCTTGGATTGGGGCACGAAAAATCTTGTTCAGTTTAATGCCTCGAAAATACAGTTATGTTTGCTGTCGCGAAAAAAGTCTGCTCATCCTTTAAATATGAGCGGCGAAGTTTTGTGAGAATAACCTCAACTGGCACAAACACATTACATCCATAGCCTCAGCAGCTTTAAAAAAGCTTGGATTCCTCTTTCGAGCCATTTCTCTTCCTTCAATCTGTATACTCTGTATGTTTCCCAAATCAGACCCTCTTTAGAATATTGTTCTCATGTCTGGGGAATGGCGTCCCCTGCAACACTTAGCATTCTGGACTCCATTCAAAGTAGATCCGTTCCTCTTATTAATGATTCAACGCTCACAGAAAGGTTTCCTCTTCTTGCCCACCGTCGAGCTGTAGGGGATCTGTCGCTCTTCTATAGGTATTTTCACGGCTTCTGCTCAGAGGAGTTGGCCAGTATAATTCCTTCTCTGGCAGCTTCCAATAGAGCAACACGTAGTGCAACTTTTATGCATCCTTGGACAGTTCAGTTAGAGAGGCCTCGAACTTCCCGCTTTCTTCGTTTCTTCATCCCTAGAGTGTCAAGACTATGGAACCTGCTGCCCGCCGAAGTTTTTCCTACTCCTCCCAATCTCTAAATATTTAAGTCCCGTGTAAACAAACTCCCTCTCACCACACTTAAGACAGCCACGGTACGTTAGTACTTAGGCATCAGCTTTCGTGGACTGTCCCAAGATAAAAAAAAAGAACAAAGTGGAAAGTTTAATTCCTTTCAGGTTGGACTGTAAGAGGATGCATGAAAGTGGCAGCCCGTGTTGCTCTGTTAAAAGCTACTAGAGAAAAAATCAAACCGGCCAACTCCGCAGAATCCGTAAAAGTACCTATAATAAGCGAAAGATCCCCTACAGACCGCCGGTGGGCAAAAAAAGTAGTTCAATAGAGATGGCCATTATGAGCCTAAAAACAACATAACGTTTAAGATAGATAATAGATGTACAATGGGTTAACTTTTAAAAGAAAAGTTGACAATTTTTTAAAATTTTATTTTTACATTAAAGTTAAGGTGGGATAAAAATCTTTAAAAAAAAGTTCTTACCCTAATCTTGTTACTTCATATCGATAGTTTCTTCTTAATAAAAAAAGGTTGGAAAATTTTTTAAAAAACTCCACTTGCTGAAGACATCAAAACGGTTGGTTGAATTTTAAATGGTGAGAAACCTTTTGAGTGTTGAAGAAAAAAAAACACTTATTGTTAGTGTTTGTCTTTATTCTTCACACACACATACAATACCTAATGTTCTTTATTTTTCTCCGCCACTCAAAAGATTTCTCACCAATTAAAATTTAACCCACCGTTTCGATGCCCTCAGCCAGTGGCGTTTTTCCAAAACATTTTCAACCTTTTTGTAAGTAACATCAAACCATCGATATGAAGTGACAGATATATCCTTAATTAGGGTAAAGACTATTTTTAGAAGATTTTTTATCTCTCTTTACTTTAATGTAAAAATAAAACTAAAATAAATTTGTTAAATTTTATTTTAAAAGTCGACCTATTGTAGATCTTGCTTATAAGTTATGTTGTATTTTGACTGATGATAGCCATCTCTATGGCAGAAATATATCCCTTTCTCTCTAGAGGTCTATGACTCTTTAATAAAATATCTTAAGTGGTGAAAAAAAGTTTTTTATTCAATTTCATACCACACCACAGAATATGGACTACTTCCTCAATTTAAAATATTTTTAGTAACAAAAATATTTTAGGTTGAAGTGCATTATACTATAATACCAAATAATATGCAACAAATACTCAAATATAGGATTTCTTAAGTTAATATTTCTTTAGAAATTGTACAACCAAAAACTTAGTAAAACTAGATTAGTGATATACTCAAAAGTAATAAATTAACTTTTAAAATAAAACAAAATATAAAAATCGATGTTTTGAACTTGTCAAAAACAGCTGCAACTATTAAATAGACCTAATTGCGTTTTGCCTGCCTTCCAAACCTTATGTTAAGTATTAAAATACAGTTTTATTATGCGCTAATACGATAAAGAGAATTTTTTTGTTTTTAAAATCATGTACTTTTTTAACAAAGTTATCGTGATCGTTTTTCTGCATATTTCTAGATAAGGATAAAATCGAAAACAATTTATTTAAAAATACTGGCTAAAATACAAACTAGGCTAATCGCCAAAGCTCGTGTATGTAAACTTGATTTTTCTACAAAATTAAAAGTCATTATTAGTTCTCCTGTGTCAGACTTTTTAATTACTAACAGAGGCGGATCGACATTTTTCAATATTCTGAAACCAAATTATTTTTCAGTAGTATTACACTAAAAGTAAAAAAACAAACGCTGCCCGTTATAGGCTAGCGGACTCTTAAGATTCCTATCACCACAACTATAAAGGGCCTCTATACAAAGTCGTGCCAATTAGGAGTTTAAGCCAAGTTACATAGTTTTTTAACCACCACTTTAGAAAACATGCTTTGAATACATCGAGTCTTTACAATTCAAGCTTCCATCTGGTCCTCGGCCAAAGTCAGTGTTGACTGTTCTTGTATTATAAAGATGTTGCACACCTTTAATGATACAAATATATACCAGCTTAAAAGTTTAGACCATTAACAAAGAATATTCTGTTGGAG
>JAHBCN010003030.1:0-30000 GCA_019359885.1 Listronotus oregonensis | reverse complement strand
TTTTGCCCAATTTTTTGTGTTGTGATGTTACTTTGAGTAACATTGCGATACATTATAATTTGTTCTGCATTTTGTACATCATAAATTGAAACTATAAGGAGAAAAGTAGGGAGCTGGTATTTCTTATTATTAAATTTAATATGCAAAATACGGTGCGTTAAAAGTCAAAGAATAGCTTGTTGTAGATAATTAGTTGCAGGGGTAATTGCTATTACAAATTAAAATTACAACCACCAACAAAGGCTTTAACTGACAACTTTTAAAATATGGCAGCTAAATTATATTTAAATATACAGTGTGGTCATTTAAGTGTGGAACATTTGGGATTTTTTTTTTATTAATGGGTCAAAAAATATAAACATTTAACAAAAGTAAACTCCCTTATTTCAGAATATTTAGCAAAATATTATGAGGAAAAGTTGTTTAGAATTAAAAGTTATGCTTAAATACCAAAACATGGCCTCCTAAGAATTTTTTTTGAAAAAAACCAATTTTTTTATTTTTTTTCTTAATATTCACCCCAAACTCTCCATAAATTATTTTAAATAAAATTAATTTTGCATATCTTTGTTTAAATTTAAGCATTTTTGTAACATTAACATTGATTTTTTAGGGAATCACTAACTGCATGTTAGTTGCAACGATATTAAACAACTTTAAAATTTTACAAACATTTTTTTGATAAGATAAAACATTAGTAATGATAATATACATTTTAAAAAATGCGTATTTTAAGTGCAACATTTTTATTTTAAATGTTGTACATATTAATAGACATCAATAAAAAACCTGCTAAAACTATTGCGGATACCTATGAAAAACAAAAAAAACAAATTAGTTTTAAAAGTAAACATTATGACAGTTTGGTGACAATATTTTTTTTCTTGAATAATTTTTTTTCTTATTAAGTTTATTTGATTTCAAATGCCTCCTCCAAGACAGTTATCGTAAGCCGAGAAGGCCGAATTAGTTTTAATTTGTGAAGATAACTATAAATCAGTACGTGAAGCAGCAGATATTTTCAATAAAAAACATTTAGAGAAAGAAGTTAATTATTCAACTGTACCAGATTTTTTATTTTTTAAGGAATGACAAATTTTATGTTTGTTGCAATAATTTTAAACACAACTTTAAAATTTTGCAATTTTTTTTTAACATTAGTAATGATAAATGTCCGATAAAAAACGCTCATTAAAAGTACACATTTTTTATTTTAAATGTTTATTAAAAAATTAATATACAAACATAAATCCTACTGAAATAATCGCGGACACCATGGAAAAGAACAAATAAGTGTTAAAGGTAACATATTATTATTCTAATTATGAATTAAAACCAACAACACAAGGTATGCATTATGTAGGTATGCACTAAATGCACCCAAATCTCAAAAGCAATAAAGCAATGTGCTAATGCTATAACTTAACAATTAACAAATCAAAATTAATTAACATAAAACGAAAAATATTTAAAACGCATAAAAAATAAAATTATGAACAAAAAAATTATCGACGCGTATGTCTTCCATCTCGTTCAATGCATCTAATGGTCCGTTCGTTAATTATTTAAGAAGAAAATATTATTGTCACCAAACTGTTATAATGTTTACTCTTAACCCATGCGTATTATCATTACTAATGTTTCACCTTATTAAAAAATTTTAAAGGTGTTTAATATCGTTGCAACAAACATGAAGTTTGTGATGCCCAAAAGAATTAAAAATATTTGTTAATGTTACAAATATACTTAAATTTAAACAAAGTTATGCGAAACTGATTTGATTTTAAATAATTTATGAGACCGTTTAGGGTGAATATTAAAAAAAAATATATGAGAAATTTTCGAGGTTTTTAGGTACTTTACTCCTGTACAATTTTTATATTTTTTTGACCCACCCTGTATGCTGTTTGACTTGCAACCATTTTAAGTGCACCTTATATGATTATTGAACATGCACCAACTTTCGCAAAATTTGTATTTTGATTGTGCAATTAATAAAAATCCATATGCTGCACACTTAAATGACTACACTGTATAAAGTTTACAAAAACCTATTTTTATTAGTTATAGATAATAGTGTTACCGGATACTCGTATTCGTATCCCTATCCGCGGAAATCCGAGGGAGAAAAAAGATCTGTATCCGTTACTTTTGGCGGATCTTTAACAAATCTTTTAGACTTACGGATTTAATTAACGAGCTATACGAAATTTTTAGGATAGGTAGCAATGAAATAATATGAACGTCAATTTAAAATCCTTTTATTTTTTAAAACCATATATTTCGCATATTTAAATTGCAAAATGTACATATTTGAACATTGATTGCAGTAAGTCATAAGGTACTAATTTAACTCTTTTTATAGTAAGATCCCACCTTTAATCTGTATGATATTATGTTAATTAAAACAAATTGTCAAGGTACCGCTAAAAGCGTTTTTATCTTTTAAAATAATTACTTTTTTGACGGTCCGTATCGTATCCATATTCGCGGATGTATATTTTTGACGTACAGAAATGGTTATAAACTAACAAAAATACGAATACCAATCATTTCGCGTAAAAAATAAAATAAGGTTGCAAAATTTTGTATTTAGACGTAAATTATCTATTTTAATTGGATTTTTTAATAGGTTAAAAAAATAAAAATGAATACCAATGTATGAAATTATGCAAATATTTATTATGTTTTAACGTTTGCTAATATTCAAATGTGTTTTAGCCTAGTACACTAAAAATCATGAATCTAATATGTTAATGAACTTAAGATATTAAAATAAAGTCTGTAAAACCATTATTATTTTAAAGATATAAAGCCCTGTTAAAAAAAAAATCTTTTTAGGCAGCCAATTCCATCTACTTTGCAAAAGCAAGAACTTTCTAAATTTAAAAAGTTTGGATATATCCGACAATGACATCTGTGACCTGAAAGGTTTACTAAACAGTTTAAGAGAACTAAACTATTTAACAGCATTTTCTCTAGAAGGCAATCCTTGTGCGGTAAGTAACCTGTAGTTTTAGATCAATGATTACTGAGATGGCAATCGATAAAAAGATATTAGTTTTGTTGTTTCAATGTAACAGTTTACAAGAGGGCGCTTTACTTGCTTATAACGTTCATGTTCGTTTTTCACCCTTATACTGTTTTTCTCTGTGACGGCAACGAAACAAAAGATTTGGCAAAATTAGTTTTATGTACCCAGTGCTAATTGGCGCGTGTATGGAAAAAATAGGAGAAGTCAAAATATGTGAAAAATAAGTAAATGTAAATTAAACCATAATAAACCTTTTTCTTTAAAACATTTTGAAAAATTTAAAAACTTTTATTAAAAAATGTCTTAGAATTTCCAGTTTTATTTATTTATTTTTTTAATTTACATATATTTATTTTTTACATTTTTTGACTTATCTCACTTTTCCCATACACGCACTAATTATGCCAAATTACCTGTAACTAAAATAATATTTGAAAGTTTTTTTTTATACTAGTGTCTTCCTGAGGTTTAAAAATAGCTCCTATATGTATTTTTTAGAATAAAATTCAACTTAAAAAAGCATCTTATCAAAATCAATCAAGACCTAAAATAAAACTTTCGCATTAAACAACAACTATTATTTGTTAAAATGGATTTTTTTCCAAAAGGCATTATTTGGAAAAAAATTTAAAAAGTTATAAAAAACATTTGTTTCTAATGCAGCTAAGCCTTCAACGATGGGTAAATCTTAACACTATTTTTGGTAACTAAAAACACAGTTTAAATATTTACCTTATCGAACCCATATAAAATTTGTTAGTAAAATATTTGGTAATTGTTTGTGGCTTCTCTTTTTTAGGATGTAAAATCAACATGATTTTTTTTGTCAAATATTTGTATTTTTAAAGTTTATTAAAAATAAAAAATAATAAAAAAAAAAATGTCAATTTTGCAATTAAAAACAATTTTGAAAAAAAAATAAAAAATCCAAAAATTTTTGTTTTTAAAAAAAACTTATTTACATAACAAGGAAGGAAGGTGCCTCTTTTTGATGCACCACGCGAAGCGGTAGGCATTAGAATCCAGAGAAGGAAATGTACTTTACTCTAGAGGAATGTGTATACTTTTTTCTACTACTTTTCATTCAAATTTTCAAAAATTATCTTTGAATTTTGTGTTCTATTATTAAATTGTGGTTTTGATTGTTTGGATAAACCCCTGTCTTAAAAACTTGTCAAAGTATAATGTAAAGGGCCCCACAGACTATCGTTCTTTTTATCCTTCTTAATCGCCGATTAATACTGCTCAATCGGACGACTGAAACTTTTATTTCCCTACACTTAATTGAATTTTAAACCGTCGTAATGGCCGAAAGCACTTAGTTTAATTTTAAACTGTCGCGTCGCGTCGTAAACGCACGAATTGACGATTAATATTTCAACACACACACACATTGGCAATGTTAATCGACGCTTTTGATTGCCATGATTAAAACTGCTTAAAAAGAACGAGGTCTGTGGGGGCCTTAAGATTTGAAATTACTTAGGATATCAAGAGGCTTGCCAAGAAACTTGTTTACCACATAATGATTGACGTTTTTAAACAAATTGTCAAAATAGTTTTTTTTAATTAAAAAAAAAACACAAATTTAAAGACCTATTAAAAAAATACCCTTATTTAGTGGTTAAAAATGGTATTTTTTAAAAAAGTAGTAGAAACAAATTGTCTTTACACGAAGAATGTGAAACAAATCACTAGAAATTGCTAAACTTAAATGGATGCAATCTACTGACGAAAAACTTGTAAAATATATATTTTTTTATTTTCAAAATAAAAATTACCACCATTTTTTTTTAATTTTAATTTAAAAGATTCGTATATAAAACCAAATAAAAGAAATACATGTAAATATCTCTATTTTTCAATTTTTGATGATTAAAGATAGGTTGAGCCACACATCTAAATAATTACCAAATATTTACTTTTTAAAGGTATTTTTATAATAAAATTAAAATTAGTACTGAATTATTTTAACATGACTGATGCAAAGTTGAACAAACTTTCCCACTTTTATAAATATTATTGCATTATGATAAATACTAAATTTGTTTGAAAACCCTAGAAGGTTGGGCTGATGCAGTGAATGCTTCACTGTAGTTACTCGTACCTAAATTTGACACTTTGGAGATTTAAATATAATTTTAAAAATTTTAAACTGAAATAAATCTTGATCCCATGGTTCTGCGAACAAAGACTTAAAAGCACTCATTTTTCCGATATTTGTTTTTTCAACAAAAAATTGTAGGTGGTGCCAGACTACAAAAACGAGGTGCTAAAATGTTTTACCGATTTACAATACTTGGACCTAACCGAAGTTCTAGAGGATGATAGGGAGATATCAAATACTGTTAATGAGGAAAAATTGCAGCCGCAAATCATATTTCAGTGCCATAGAATTTTGGGCTTACCAGAACCGCCTAAAGATGTAAGAAATTATTACTTTCTTAAATTTTTTAATAGAGCTTTTGTATTACCAAAAAAACTGAAATCTTAAAAAATACAAACCTCAAGTCTCTTTACAGGCTAGAATTTTTCTCTTAGCCAAGATAAGTTAAGATTTCGTAAGCAAAAACAACTCACTTACTTAATCCACAAAGGTAACAATGGTTACCAGATAACCAATGGGAAAATTATGTTTTTTTTACTTGTTCTTTTAAATTAGTGTTTGTAAATATTAAAAAATAAAAACCGCATTGTATCAATATTAGGCATCATTTTTCCAACTTCGTACAGATATTTGAATATTTATTTAGGTTTATCGCTACTTTTATCTTACATTCGCAAAAGTTTCTATATATTTTGTGTTACTTTTTTGCAATATCGATAATTATATTTTAAATAACTAAAAGTTTTTTTTTACTTTTAGGCTAAAAATATTCAACAATTTCATATTGAAGTAAATTTACCTTTACTTATTGAAAATCAAATTGAAACAGAAGAAGAACCAAATGAAAAACTAGAAGAGATTATACAGGAAAAAGACGAAAAAGCAAGCAAGGGCAGTAACGAAAGTAAGAAAGATAAGAAAAAAGGAAAAGATAAAAAAGACAAGTCGCAGAATAAAAAAGAAAAATCCGAAAAAAAGAACAAGAAACCACAGAAAGGAAAGAAAAAGTCTTATTATGCTGCCGAAAATGAATACAATGAAAAATTTGAAAAACGTAACATATGGTTTAAGACAGAAAAAGTTTCGTGGTCGAAAATTTTAGAATTTCCTCCGGTTTTTATAAATGCACCACAAAATAATTTAACGTTAATACGAGATAGCTTTAGGAGTATTGTTCCGGTTAGAATTATTTACTTAAAGGTGAGACAAATATGGTATAAACATATTTTATCTTTAGCCACATCAGCTGCCAGAAAATTTAAATTTCTTATTCGACTTAATAAAAAAACAATTTCTTTATTCATTATTTACACTTCGTGAGAATCACCAGAACTATTATAGTTAAAAGGAGTAGTGGTTTAATGTTTATAAACCGGCTTCTTTTACAAACTTAGCAATGCTAACTTCATTTAAGGAAAAACCGTGCATCCTATATTTGGAGAAAAACTGTCCCCTCTCTATACATATATAAATATTTCTCAGAGCAAAAAAGTTTTTTGGCTTTTTTTTGTTTACTGCTATTTTCAACAAAGAGTATGCATTTGGCAATTTCTAATTAACCCTATCTTGTAGCAAATTTAATTACAAAACTTTTTCTAAACTTTTTCTCCACGACCAATACTTACAAAGTTAAGGTAGAAAAAAAATCTTTTTTCCATTTTTCACACTTTGTTTATTTACCAAACGTTTAGGACCTTTCAGGGAAAAAAATAGCTTAATTCTTGAGGGTTTCCAGCAAAATCATGCCTGCCGCTTTGTATATCTAACTCTTGTTTTCTCAAAGACAGGGCTTGACTAATAGGTCCTAAATATAAATTCGCTTACGTAGGTATATAAATGAAACGAAAACTTCACCGATAATGACACTACTGGCAGATAGTTGTGCATGACGAGGTGTAATAACACTACCACTCTGTCTTTCATTTTTGATAAGATGAATAAGAAAGGAGATAAAAACCAAAATGTTATTTTGACAAAAAAAATTTAGTCCAAAATGTTTTTTTATTGTTGTGTTTTTTTTTTTTTATATAAATTATTTATATTATTTACTTAAATCCCAAATTTGCAGAAAAATGTCAAATAAAAAAGTTATTTTCAATTTTTTTTTCAGAGGCATTCCTTGAAAAAATCCTGAAATTGTTTTTTGATTATAACTCGAAAAATATGGTATATAGATAAAAAGCTTATATAACCTAAATTAAAGGTCTTGTAAAAATACATAGTTAACGTTTTACAAAGTTCCGTGTACCTTTTAAAGTTTTTGAGATATTAAAATTTAAATTAAAAAAAAAATCGTTAATATCTGAAATTACGCCTTTTCTCGATTTTTTGCTGTTTGACCCTCAATTTTGAGTTTAGATTCATCTTCGAAGGAAAAAATACGCTAGAATATCATAGTCCGACACTCAGCACACGCTACTTTTTTATTTTGTGGATCTGGGTAGTCAATAAAATGACATATAAATAGGAAGCCTCCGTTTCTTGAGCTTAAGGAAAGTCCTTTTGCATAGATTAGAAGACAGTAACTGTAACGCTACATATGCTAAGGTAAAATTATTTTTTATTTAGATTTCTTCGTCTAAACCTAAAAAAGGAAAAGACAAAGATAAAACCAAAACAGAAAAAAAATCTAAAAAAAGTGCCAAGGAGATTAATAACCAGCAGCAGTCTAAATTAATAACCGAAGCGTTACCTAATATTGCAGAAGAAAATTTTGCTGAGACTGTTTTAAAGAAAATCACATTAGCCAGCTTTTTTTGCGAGCTAAAAAGCGTGAATTGGAGCGATGAGACGTTGGATTTCTATTGGGCGGATCACGAGGATATTGGAGTAAATGCTTTAAGAGTAAAGGGATCCCTTAAAGTAAGTTTTAACAATTTTTTAAGCTTATTAAGCATCATTATAAAAAACCAAAAGCATGTTAATTCAGACATCTTTTTTACGGGGTCTTTAATTGATGTTGGTGGTGGCACCAAAAATGTTGCTCAGTCCAATATTCATTGCATACAAGCGCTCAGGTTCTTTAAAATAAAAAATATTTTATCATATGGGCTTTACTTTTAAGAATGTTCCCAAATGGCAGAAACACATCACATTCATAACTACGGCAACTTCCAGAAAGCTTAAATTTTTTCTTGATCCAGAAACTATTTTTTTCTTCTACCCTGTATATTCTAGATGTATTTCAAATCAGATTCTTCTTATAATACTGTTCCTACATTTTAAAAATGACTTCTTTCACTACACTAACCATTTTTATTTCATTTAAAAAAATACCTTTTTTTAACAGATTTTAGGTTTATTCTAAATGATGCAAATTTGAAAAAATGACCGATTAGTATTTTTAAATAGTGGTAATTATTTTTTAATGACTATTTTTACTTTTTTAATTTTTTTTAATCTTTATGACAGCCCACAAAGGATGATATGGAGCCTAAGTACTAGATACCATAGATAGAGATATTTAGATATTTTACCCATTTATATCCCCCAGGGCTGTCCATGTCCAAGCACCGAAACATGCAGATAATGCATCTCACGGCACCGTTATACCAATAACTACCTTCGAACTATCCCCATTCACGTCTGGCTACTGTCATGCAGACGAGACCTACGGTTAACCTTGTGTTCCGAACTACACCCAACTGCCCACGGTGTTTACTGACGGTCACCGATATAATTACTTACCGTAACCAGCTATAAACCTAAAGAATTTAAAATTAGGGATAAGATCTGAAGGCGGGATAATTGCCTTAAATCTTTTACTTATAAAAATATGTAAAGTTTAAAACACTCTCAGACGCAAGTTTAAGTTTTTAATAAAAATAAGGCTACTTTGATTGTAGTTTTTAAATAACCATGTCCAAAAGATACAATTCATAAAACATTTACTCATAGAAAAATTTAATAATTCTATTTTTAGGCAATAGATTACGATATTAATGCTTATTCCAAAAAAGCTAAAGGAAAACAGCCAATAAAGGAAGATATGTTGCAGCTTGGAAAGCCACAAAAAGAAGTAATACCAAATATCCTAACTTGTCAAGTAGGATTTGGATTAAGAAGATATTAATATTACTTATATGTATAAAAAGTGTAAAGTATACGTTATACAGTGTTACAGATCTCTTGTTATCGTTGCGTATTTTAAACAAGCTATAGTTTTTTAATGCGATAAAACCAAAGTGTTTTTTTTAATTAAAAATTAACAACTATTTTTTTAATACACCGAACTAATATAAGTCAATTAAGTTATTTCTAAATCCATGTATTAGTTCTCGTTCTATGCGCTTCTCAACCAAGATGTTTTTATCAGTCGCTTTTTTATAAATAATTCCGTAAATGGTTTTATTAACGGGGGTTTTTTCACTATATTTACTTAAATTAATAAACAAAGAAATATATTTTTATTCCGTCTTTACACTAAAAAAAATAATAATATATATTTTTTAAATGACCTCCAAAGAATATTTCAATAAGGGTATATTTAAATATTTTAAAATTTCTCCCTTAGCTTTATCGACATAATTTTAAAACTCTACCTTTTTAATGCCATTGGCCATTGTGTCAAGAAACGACTAAATAAATGGAATCAATTATATGAAATTTAAAGTGGGTAGAGGTACTAACAAAACTTAATTTAAAATAAAGTTTTTTATTACTGTTATTTTTTAATATTTTCATTGATAAATTTAAAACTTATGTTTTACTTTTGTTGTTACTTATGCTTTTAGAAAAAAAAGTCCTATCAACTTGTGTCTGCCAACGCTTCGTTAACCATCTACAGGGCATTAAACTTTTGATATTTATTATGCTTTTTTCTAACAGGCTTTGTACAATTTTTAAGAAATTGATTTTAAATTTGGCACACGACCTACTAGGGCTAATGTTTATAAAATGACTGTAATAACCGAGATAATAACTTAAAATTTCTAGAGAGTGTTACTTTTTTTTAGTCAAAAACCTCTTTTCCTCCCAAACTTTTTTTCTCCAACACTACCGTTTTCTTTGATTAATATTTTGTACTAAAAGGAATTAAAATATCAGGACTCAGAAAAAGTAACACCCTGTAGAAATTACAAACTTTTTTATGTTTATTTTATAAACACTAGTTCCAGTAGGCTATGTGATAAATTCCAGAAATGTACAAGGAGTGTAAAATTAATTCCTCTCATTATTTGGCAAAACAATAATATCCTCGGGAATCTAAATCATTTCTTTGGTGACATTTAATTGGTAGAGAATTGATACCGACAACGGTGCTGTTGACTCTTTTTTTTTTGTTGGAGCAGGATTCAAATACTTTTCAAACAGTGGCAGCAGTTGAGTACAAAGCAGACACACCGTTCTTAATATAGTGTTGAAATTCTTAAACCAAGAATTGACTGCTAAAGTTAATTATTAAGTTAGTTATTAGATGATATAAAATAATTTTTAATGTTACTTTGTAACCAAGTAGTTAAGTTGGCATAAACAAAATTAAATAAAGCCCATGCTAGTTGAACTGTACTTTTATTTTAAAAATTACAAGCATTCCATTTTTATTAATCATCAGCAGTCTACGAAACCAAAACTCTTGGTAAGGGTGGAAGCTTACCGCAGGCAGCCTAGGCCCCAATATTAAATTTTGTGCCTTCACAAAAAAAGCATCTAATTTATACTTTTTAAAAATATTTGCATATTCCTTATAACTATTAATAACACAGTATGTTAAACAAAAACACTATTTTTTTGCATTTTCCACTAATTTATTTATTAATCCTTGACATGTTTCACCACACAGTGGCTTCATCAGAAGATATTTAGGTACTAAAAATACTTTTACAATTTTTGGGAAAAATATCTAGGTAGAAAAATTATAATTAGGAATTTCCATTCAATATAAAAAGGTTTAATAATGGGGAACTACTAAGATCCACTTGGTCATTAAGAAGCGTATCAGTATTTTTTAGTTTATTAATTTCTAGGGTTTCTAATAAATTTAATTTTTGCTTTTGTTTTCAATATGTAAGATTTTAAGGTTTTCATCGAAATTATGATTTTCCTGTAATAAATGATTAGCGTAATTCGAATTTGTTTTTGAGTTTATATAGCTTGATTTATGTTCTTTTAAACGTGTTTTGAAATTTCTTCCTGTTTGGCCAATATAAACTTTTGGGCATGAACCACAATTAATTTTGTATACAACCGAACTACTATTTTCTTTATTTTTATCTTTATTGTTTTTGATGTTTTTGCCTAGCGAGTTATTAGTTTTAAATGCTACCTTCAGACCTTTTTGTTTTAAAAGTTTTGCCACTTTAGTCGAGGTTGGGCCTATATATGTTAAAGATCCATGGTATTTTGTATCAGGTTTTATAATAGGATACACGGAATTGATTGTTTTTTGGTATAACTTCTTGTTAACTAGTTTGTTAATTAGTTGTGGTTCATATCCATTGTTCTTTGCTATCTGTTTAATGCGGTTAAGTTCTGTATTATAATTTTCTTTTGAAAGTGGAAGATAAATTAATCTATGGATCATACTATTGTAGGCTGCAAGTTTATGAGTATAGGGATGTAGAGACTTCTCATGTATAGTAATATCTGTGTGTGACGGTTTATGAAATATATTAAATTCGTGTTTATTATTTACATTAGAGATAGTTAAGTTTAAAAAATTGATTGATTTGTTTTCTTCCTTTTCTATGGTAAATTTAATGTTTGGGTGAATGTTATTTAAAAATATTAATGTTTGATTTAATTGCCGTTCTGAACCTGTAAAACTTACTAAAATGTCATCTACATATCTATACCAATACAAAAATTACTTGCTAATGTATTGTTATGTATTTTTGTTCTATTTCATCCATAAAGATCTCGGCTAAAAGAGGACTCAGCGGGTTGCCCATTATTAAACCATTTGAACTGGTATAAATTTTATTATTAAACTGAAAATAGTTTTGTTCTAAACATATGGATAATAGGCTTATAATATCATTTCTTATAACTATATTTACATTATTTTTAACTAACAGTTTATCTACTAAGTATACAGTCTCTTTAGGCGGAATGCTAGGAAATAAGTTAGACACGTCAAAAGAAACTAATTTGGCATTTAAAGGTAATTGAACATTTTTTAATTTTCCTATTAATTCATAGGAGTTTTGGATACTGAATTTTGAAGTAAAATTACAGTAATTTTTAATTAGGTTAATTAACAGTTTCGAGATTTTGTATGAAGGTGAGGTGACAAAGGAAACAATAGGTCTTATAGGGTAGTTATCTTTATGTAATTTTATAAGAGAGTATAATTTAGGTGGTTGGGGATTCATAATTAAATATTTGTATTTTTCAGATGGATTAATAATACTTTCGTGGTTGTTAATTGCTGATTTTATGATTTGGTTAAACTTGTCTGTGGGGTCTTTTGATATTATTTTATATTTATCTGGGTCTAAAAAGTTAAGAGTTTTTTCTTGATAATCCCTATTGTTTAACACTACTACTGTATTTCCCTTATCAGCGCGTGTAAATACCAAGTTGTCAGACTTTATTTTGGATTTAATAGAATTTAAAGTAAGGGCATCTTGGTGGTTAGTTTTGCTACATTTTTGACCTTCTTTCTTAATTAAATTTGCGGCTTGATATTTAACTTGATTTGAAATATTCGAATTGTTTATTATTAATTCAGTTTCCACTCCCAAAATTTCTAAATTTTTTGTATTGTTTTTTGAGTCTAGGTTGAATTTAAAACCTTTGTTAATTAAATTAGTTTTTTTCTCAGTAAATTGAGTAGTAGAAAGGTTTACAAATCGGTTGAAAAATGTTTGACAAGGTTCATCTTTATTGGAAAGATTAGATAATTTTGGTTTATTAGAAATTAAAGACTTAAGTTTACGACTTTGAATTTTGTACTTTTTATCTACTAAATCCCTAACCTGATTTCTTTTGTTTTGATCTAAATTATCAAATTCAACTGGATGGAGTCTGGAAGCGAGTTCTGAATGGATTACCTTAATATAAATGCTAATGGTGTCTCTCTTACTGTACTGGATCTTCATATCTTCTTTAAGCCATTTTTTCTTTCCCTGTTCTATTCCAGATGATGCAGATTTACTTCTGTTGTTGGTTTTAAATTGTATGTATTTAGGAAATACTTTGTTTTTTAAGCATATTTTAAAAAACCAGATGTTTTGCGTTGTTAGTGCACACCGTAAAAGTAGTTTGAAGTACCACAGAGCCAAGAAGCTAGTATTAGCTTGTTTTAAATAGTTGACAGATTCGGCTGTTGCTTGATGGAAATTCATTTTAACACAGTCAACTATTAATAATGTTACAAAAATTAAAAACAAAATTTTTAAAGTATCCACTTAAATTTGTGCTAGATTTAATTAAGCATTGCATAACAACGTAACTACTACAAAATTACGTTTTTTTAACTGTACCCATTTTTTATTATTTTTATTTATTTTCTTCCACGCAAAAATGCACTTTATTACAATTTACTTTCCCCCAAATAAAGCTTTTAAATTGCCCATTACTCACGTATACTTGAATCAAAAGCACTTACGAGGCGTAAAAGACTTAAAAGATAGTATTTATTTAATAACAGTCAACTTATTCAATTTAAGCTGTTATAAATCATAAGAAGTGCATACCTTATAACGTATGGTATAGTGTAAATAAAAGTACTAAATGTAACAGTGCATTGCTTAAAACTAAAAACAATAAAAAAATTAAATTAATTATAGTTAAAAACAAGTAAATTAATAAATAATACTCAGTCTAAAAAAAATTAAAAGTTTAGTGCACGCGGCCTGGTACGGACAAAATATTTTGAAGGAAAAATTTTCTACTATTTTTTTTTTTTTAATTGTTTAACCCATAAAAGGTAATGTTTGCTTTAGAAAATTAACTGTGCATTTAAACAATTTTTAATCTATACATCTGATTTAACCAGAAACTACCAAACCCCATGAAGGTGAATTTGGAAATTGCTGTTCGGCGGACAAAAAATTGGCACTAAATGACCATTTATACCTTTTAAAGGGAGAACAGGTACCTGGCAAGAACAAGGAATATTGGGCGCCGCCGTACATTTTGGGTTTAAATTTTTTTGTAATGAGGGTAAAATTACAGGAAAGAAGGTAGAAAATATGGGCTTTAAAATATTGATATTTGGTAGTTAGAAAATTGTTTTAGTTAGTTTCTATTTCATCTTGAAGTTTAATACGTACATATATTTTTATAATTTTAAATTTGTGCTATAGTCCAGTCTCGTATTTTTTTTTCTTTAAAATGACACCTGTACCGGTTCTAATAAAAAGTGAACGTGGATGCGATTTGTTGTCGTTGGAAAATCATCATTTTCCAAAACTAAAGAGTTGAAGAGCGGTGAAGTTTTTTGGGAGGTGCAGTAAAAAAAATTTTGGGAAATGCCCCGCAAAGTTTTTACTATTGGCCCTGACTTAACTATTTCAAGAAGCGACTTACAACATAATCATGAAGCTGACATCGGGGGAAGTTCTTTCCCAAAAATTATTTCAAACGCTTGTAAACGCAAAGCCGAAGAAGACATCAGTGAGAAACCTTCTAAAGTAATTAGAAAACATCTTCTACAAATCTTCCAGAAGTTTTAAAATTTCAGGAGTAAATAACATACGAAAAAATTTTACTTTCCGTCGCAAGATTCTACCCCCCGCGCTGGAAAAATATGGAGGAAGTACATAGAGTTGTCCAAGCAACAGTCCTGCACTAGAAAGGGTAACTTTTTTTTATAAATTTCCCCTGAAAAACATTAGCTTCTCTCGGGAATCCAATAAAAAATTTTAAAAATGCAACTTTGCACATGGAGGGACATTTTCGCATTGTACTAAATATTTCTTTAAATTATTTACAATTCATGGATTACAAAACGGTTATTCATGCCATACTTTATTGTTTGCTACCAACAAAACTACTGAAACTTATAAAAATCTTTGTTAAGGGACAAATTTATTTCAGACAGATATGAATTATATTTGAACCATGTAAAATTTTTTGTAGACTTTAAAATTTTATACATAAAGCTATCGACAGCGTTTCAAAAATGTAAATATTAACGGTTGTCGCTTTCACTTACACCAAGCATGGTTTAGGAAAATTAAATCCTTAGGATTAGAAACATTAAAAAAATTTTGGGGCCCTTCAGAAGTAGGTAAATGGCTTAGACATCCCTTTTGGTTTAACTTATTTAAATCCACAAGAAGTTGAAGACTGCTTCTTTTTTTTGATTTAATGTCCTATAAGCCAAAAAAATACATTTGTAGATCAGTATGCCGATTATTTAATAGAAATGAAAGTTGGAGATAATGCTTTTTTTCCACCTAATATATGGCTGGGCATCTTTCTTATTCGTAAACGAACCATGTGAGTCTTTCCACACAATTTAACTCTTCTTTTATTCCACTCGTCCGTCGATTTATATTTTCATTGACAAATTAAAAGAGTTTCAAAAATTTATACTTATTTAAAAAATTTAAAAATTTTAAAATTCCTGTTAAAATTTAAGGATAGATGTTAAGAATAAACTTAAATTCTTAGAGAGCGAACAGAAAATTATAACTTGAGAAATTTATCTAGATTAGAATTTGTAAAAAAGTACATCGTATCATTCCTCAACCATAAATATTAAAATATTACTTGCAATTTGAATTTAAATAAACATAATTCCAAACAACATCGTTGTTTTATTTACATTTCAATTAATAACACTTTTAAATGTGCCAAACACCTTTTTTATAAATGTCCAAGTAGGTAAGTACCTGTATAACGGTGCCGAATTTAATTAAAATATACCGACTCTAAAATTCTTGGTGCCCAGTTTTCTTGTCGAAATAATATACCTGTTATGTTGGTGCCAATTTTCCTCCGCCCGGTTGATTATAAGTTAGCAGAATTTATTTTTTGCCAATCCTATTCAAAATGAGTACCTTTTAACAAATCCGCAAAAAACTCGGCGCCACCATGATCGTGAAATTGTTTAAACATCTAATAGTGTTTTGTGTTATAAAAATAGTACGAAGAATAAATTAATTACTTATTAGATGAATTATATGTATATGATAAGCCAAGGGTAAGTTCAGAAAGTTTATTTTTTAAAAATTCAAATTGAAAAAATGTTTTTTTATAAAAAAATTTTGATTTTTGTGTTATATTTCGTCAACAGGAATGTGTATCAAAAAAACCAAAAAAAGTTAATTTTTTTAAAAAACTTTTTTATTTTTTGTTACATTTTTGTTTTCTGCATAAAATTTTAGATATTTTTTATCTGATATATCATACCCTTTTATTCAATTGTTTACGAGATATTCGCATTTAAATACAAATTTATAATGGAAAAATCCGCTCATCTCTGAATGTTGTTTTACGTTTCTATGGTTTTAGAGGTTTTTGTAGAGTGACAAAACGGCCATGGTAATAATTAATAAGTAAATAGATATCACATGACGAGTAGAAATAGGTTCAACCTTAAACAAGAAATAACGATTTAAACCTTTTTTACAGATTAATAAAACTGTCGTTATAACATTTTTAGCTAGTTACTATGGGTATTATGCCACCCTCAAAAAACCGCTGAAACCATAGAAACGTAAAAAACATTAAAAGAGTAGCGGGTTTTTCCCTTCTTAATTTTTATTTAAATGCGAATATCTCGTTAACAATTAAATATAGGGATATGATTTGCAAAATAAAATATATGTAGAATTTCATGCAGAAAACGAAAATGTATAAAGAAATATAGGGAGTCATTTAAATAAATGAACTTTGTCCTTGTACGGACTTTTTGATACACCCTGTATACATAACGTTGTCGCAAAATGTAGAGCAGCAAAAACCAAAATATTTTTATATAAATTTTTTTTTCTCAATTATTAAATATTTAAAGCAATAAACGGGGGGTCTCACTTCACAGACTTACCCGGTATATATGGTTAAAATAATTTTGTAATAGGTCTATTTTTTGATTTTGTATTAAATTTGGTTGGTTACATTTTAAAAAGCATTTATTAATAAAATTATGGCATAATTATTTTAAACTAAAATATTTTTTTTTTTTTTAATTTTCTTTATTTTATTCAGAACAAATTATTTTTATTCCATCAAAAAGACTTTTTACAACCCCTTTTTAACCCTTATTGGGTGACTTGACTTAAAATTTAGGTATTTGTTGTATGTGTAGGTTTTCTGTAAATATTCTGAACAAAATAGGTCTCCTGCAATTTTTTTCTTAAGTTAATAGTTTTTGGGTTATTAACAATTTAAAATAAGAAAACCGTAAAAACGACCATTTTTAAAGCCCTGTATCTTAGTTACATTAAAAGAGTAGCGGGTTTTTCCCTTCTTTATTTGTATTTAAATGCGAATATCTCGTTAACAATTAAGTATAGGGATATGATTTGCAAAATAAAAAATATCTAGAATTTTGTGCAGAAAACGAAAATGTATAAAAAATATAGGGAGTCATTTAAATAAATGAACTTTGTCCTTGTACGGACTTTTTGATACACCTTGTATACATAACGTTGTTGCAAAATATAGAGCAGCAGAAACGAAAATATTTTAATATAAAACATTTTTCCTCAATTTGAATATTTAAAGCAATAAACGGGGGGTCTCACTTCACTGTCTTACCCAGTATATATGGTTAAAATAATTTTGTAATAGGTCTATTTTTTTGATTTTGTATTAAATTTGGTTGGTTACATTTCAAAAAGCATTTATTAATAAAATTATGGCATAATTATTTTAAACTAAAATATTTTTATTATTTTTTTAAATTTTCTTTATTTTATTCAGAACACATTATTTTTATTCCATCAAAAAGACTTTTTACAACCCCTTTTTAACCCTTATTGGGTGACTTGACTTAAAATTTAGGTATGTGTTGTATGTGTAGGTTTTCTGTAAATATTCTGAACAATTTAATAACTAAAATAATAAATGAACAGGTTAATAGTTTTTGGGTTATTAACAATTTAAAATACGAAAAACGTAAAAACGACCATTTTTAAAGCCCTGTATCTTTCTTAGTTAAAAAACAATAATTTTGAGGTTGCAAAGTGCATAAAGTACAATTCAAATATCCATGTACAAGGTTTTAATAAGCTTTTCAAAATTATTTTATTGCAAACACTTCTCCATTAACGGTGTAGAACGGGGGGTAAAAGTTAATGTCATTTCTGTGCTTAGAAGGATAAAAAATGGTATGTAGGCTATTGATTACGATACAAATTTTTCTGTTTTAATATTTTTGGAGTTACATCCCTTACGCAAGTGAAAATGGAGATAAAAATTTGTATGGAGAAATTGTTATTTTTAAAGTTGTAAATATGGGAGTAGGTATTGAGGCTTTTATAATTTTTCAGAAAACTGGAAGATGACAGTTAGGAAAGGATTTTAGGCAAATCCCCCCCTAAAGGGTTGAAATTAAAGATAAAAGTTAAAAAATTTTTCTTTTAAAAACATTTTTAAAAAAATATTTTAAAATTTAATTTAATTGTTTTATTAATGAATTTTTGTTAAAGTTTTTATGTTTATATTCCCGAAAAAAACTGGAAAAAAATTTTGGGAAATTTCCAAAAATAAATAAGGGGAAAATTTTTAAGGAATATAAATATTGGTGTGTAGTGTGTGTAGGCTATACATTATGATTAAAAATGATCTATTTTAAATTATTTGAAATAACATCCCTTTTGGGAAGAGGATTGAAATAAGGATAAAAGTTTGTATAAAGAAATCGTAATTTTAAAAGTTTTCAATATGGAAGTTTTTATTTGGCTTCTGATCACCTAAAAAAATGAAAAATTATAGTTTTTTTGGACTTGATTCCCTAAGGGGTTAAAAGGGAAGATAAAATTTGGGGAAAAAGGGGGGGAATTTTGGGAAAGGGGGCCAGTTCGTGAGGGCAGACGTCGTTATCGCACGTATCAAATGCATGAAATTTTTCCGCAAAAAAAACAAAACAACTCAAATCGCGTAGTCCACGTGGGTGAAATGCTAGTAGAGGATCATGGTTCTAGACAGCCTCTTGCGACGCCTTAACAACGAAAACCTATACACGATAGCATACGCGGATGACGTGGTTATTTTGCCAACAGGCAAATTCCTGAATGAAATCTGCAATAGAATGCAACATGCCCTTAGGAAGTTGGAACAGTGGTGCGTTGAACACGCTCTATCTGTAAGTCTCAAGAAAACAGAAATGGTTCTGTTTACAAAGAAAAAGAAATTAGGAACCTCACAGCACCCGTTCTTTTCAACACTAAACTGAGCTTCTCAACAGAGGTCAAATACCTTGGTATTACCTTTGACAGCAAGCTAACATGGAATTCTCACCTGGAGAACAGAATAAAGAAAGCATATATTACATTTGATCAATGCCGCAGAACCATAGGGAAGACTTGGGGATTCTCTCCCAAAGAAGCCCATTGGATCTACACGGCCACAATAAGACCAATGGTAACTTACGGTTCCATACTGTGGTGGTCCAAAACACAACAGATCACGGCAAAACATAAGCTAGATCAAAATGTTTAAACATCACAGGTGCTACAAGGACTACACCGACTAGAGCTATGGAGGTGATATTGAATCTCACCCCCCTTGATATATTTGTAAGGGAAGCGGCTTTGATGACTCTAACACGCCTCCGCATAGTCGGTCTAGACACTAATGTAGGCACTGGCTCAACTGGACGACGCCTGTGGAGGCTTACGAAATTAAAAGCCGCAACATTGCTAACCATACGATCTGTATTTATACAGACAGTAGGCAAGCATTACTAGCCCTGAAAAGACCACGCATCACTTCGGGACTTGTACTAGAATGTCATCAAGCCCTGACTAACATCTCTCTAAATAATTTGGTCAACCTATGGGATGATACTACGAAGAGCAACTTCGCAAAAATAATGATGAGCTATTCAGACAAGTCAATAGCGAAAAAAAACCTTATGATGTCCAGAAGGAACCTCCGAACACTAACGGGTGTCCTAACTGGCCACTGCGGGCTACATGGACACCTATTTAAAATGGGCCTAACGGACACAGGATTATGTAGAGGCTGTGAACAAGAGATGAGACCGCGGAACACATTCTTTGAGATTATCCCGCCCTCACATGTAAACGGAACTCCATGCTGGGCACGAACTGGCCATTACTGGCCGAAATTAGGGATATTCCACATAAAGACGTCATCAACTATTTTAAATCAATAGGTTGTACGACGCAGTGAATCTTCCGCCTACAAAAGGAAGCACAAAGGACCTACTGAGGTCTAGGTGCAGTGGTATATTACCACCCTCTGAACATTCAGAACAGAACAGCTAGTAGATTAGCACACATGGCCCTCTAGTGCCAAAAAATATGTCACTGCAATATAATGCACTAATTTTATTGAAAATAAAGATAATTTTTATTTTTAAAAAAATATATTAAATAAAATGTTTTAAAAAATGTTCATATGACGTGCAGGAGGGGTTCTGAGGACCATCAATAGATATCCGTTTACGTATAAAGTATCTTTTAGATAATTCTGGTTACATCTTATGGCGTATTTTATTGCGTTCGAATTTTGCGCTACGAAAATGGAAGTTTTTTGATTTAGTGGAGCGATTTTTATACCAAAGGATCTAAAGAACCTACATTAAACAAAAACACCTAATAAAAAACCTTTCGCAATGGCCGACGAGAGAGGGAGAAAATCTAAGTTAAAAATATTTTAATAAATAATTGAACCCAATTATCCAAAATAAAAATTCTTTATTTTCCCTCTTTTATGTTTTGATCATCTTCATCAAAACATCCTTAGAATTGTAATAGTGGGTTTAGTGACCAAGATACATGGTTAAGGCGATCACTAGTTCTACCATAACGGTTTCAAATATTTATTTATTTATTTATGTGGGCCCAGGAATAATTTCCGGCGTAGATTTGTATCTTAAAATAAAAAAAACCCATCATTTCACTGAAATTCCCAAGTAAACCTCCCATCTTCCTAATAGGAATGAAAGAAAAAATGTTTAAAACAATATACGGTAAAAAAGGTCTCTCTTGTACTTACCACATTAAAAATATTTTAAACCTTTTTCGACATATCGCGGTATAACACTTACCCTGTAGACAAAGATGAATGACTTAAAAATTAACTGAGAAACTTTTATATTAATGAACGTTATAAATGTGGTATTTAAAACAATTCAAAAAGTTTAGATCTATTGCCAAAACAAGAAAAAACTAAGACAAAATTATTTTAATGCAGTAATAAAGGAAACTAAACGAATCTCTAAATCTAAAAATCTATAAACTAACACCAAACCTATAAAGTCCGTCACAATACTTTAAAAACATTTTATTTTGTAGGCTTTTGTTACATAAGATTTTTTAAAGTAGGTATTACCTTTTAATCAGTTCTTTTTATTAGTTTTAATAAAATTAATTGTTGTTTTTGACAACCCTTTATTCTAGAAAAAAAGTTTCATTTTAAAAATATTTAATAAGACATATTCTTAGAATTGCACTAATAATGCACTTGGCAACCTTTTCCATTATTTTAATTAAAACAATAAAACAACGGAAGCAAAATGTTGACCTTTTATTATTTATGTTTTTGTCAGACTTATTTATGTTTTGGACAGACCTACATAATTTTGCTTAAGAAAATATTTTATATTAGAAAAGGTCTTTTTAAAGAAACAACTTGCAAATTTCTACTATTGTTTTATTTTTAAAAATCTAGTCGTAATTTGGTGATAAACATTTTTTTTACAAAAAGTGACTCCTATAATTTAGTACCGGCCAAAAAAGTTGTTAAGACAAAGTGGAAATTGTTATAAAATATCTTTGTGAATTTGGTATGAATTATAATTGAAATTATTTACCAAGATTACCTTTTTTTGGTTGACAACGTTCTGATTTTTGATTTTCTGCACAACTTTGTCCCATCTTAGCAGATTATTAATTTCTTCTAATTTTTAAATATCTTTAATTTAGGCATGAATTGGGCATTCCGGTAAATTAATTTTTTTAAAGACAATAAAAAATATTTTTTATAACATCTAATTATTTTTTTGAGAAAAACTTTAGGTAATTGTTTAAATGTGTGGCTCCACTTTTTTGGGGTGTAAAATCAACATGATAAAGTTTTTTTTTGAGTTGTCAAATATCTTTATTTTTAAAGTTCATTAAAAATAGAATAAGAAAAAAAATAAAAATGTCAACTTTTCGATTATTTTTTTTTAAATATTTGAAAAAACCAAAAATTAAAATTTTTGATTTTTTTCTTTATTTTCTAAAAATATCAATATAGATTTTTCATACAATTTTTTCTTAAAGTATACAGGGTGTCCCAAAAATAATGGGACACAGAGCAGCAGCAGATTCCGTAGGGCGAAATAATGCAATTACCGTAACCTTGCTTTATGCCAAAGTTGATAATAACTAAGATACAGGGTGTCAAAATTTTAATTTTGTTTTCGTTTTTTTGTAATCATTTCTTAACCTAATAACATAACGTAACACAATTGGGGATTTGGGGGTTTCTTGAAGCGAAAAATTCAAATTTGTCCTTACTTTTAATGTTGCTAGTAGAGGGCGCCAGCTACGGCCTACTCCACTTGTTTTAGATAACATAACTTTTTTAGAGCTTAGTATATTGACCTGCTCATTATAAAATAAGTTACTATAATTCCCTCTGCGTTTAAACGTATACTTTATTTAGGTCTCTAGGCAACTGTTTTCGAGATAATCGCACTTTAAAGGACCCCGAAATTTTCCTATGGAAAATGGGCTCAGCCAATTGTTTTTAAACTGTGCAAAGTAATAGTTTTCAACACGCTGATTAGAAGACTTTACGGGAACAAAACCCGAAAAGCCCTCTAACCCCCTCAAAATCACCCTCAAAGTTCTCCCAATCCCCAGTGACCTTTAAGGCTGATTTTGGGGGGGTTAGAGGGGTTTTTGGGTTTTGTGCTCGTGAAGACTTTTAATCAGCTTGTTAAAAACTATTACTTTGCAAAGTTTAAAAATATTTGGCCGAAACCCAGGGTCGTGGGACACCCTGTATATTTACATGAATTCAAAAGAGGTATTATAAAATATAGTTTATTGTAAAACTTTTCTTTGAACGCAACAAAATTTAATTAAAACACCAAAATATAGCAAGGAATTATTAGAAAGCAGAAGCAGTAAAAAAAATACCAAAATATGTGAGTAAAAATACCCTCAAACAAAAACTCTGCATTACACATATTTTAAATATTTTAAAAATACAAAAAAATGAAAGGTGGTCTTTTACATTTTTAATTGAGTCTATATATTATAAATCAATATTAAACTCTTAAAAGGAGACCTAGTACTTTGTAGGTGTTAGAAACAAAAAAGTTTTTTCTCGGTTTAACGTGCCACAGAAATATATATACTTGTTAAGATGCAAAGTACAAAAGATGTTAATGTCGAAGATAATGAAAAACAATTTGCAAGGCAGAATGAGAAATACAAACGAGAAAAATGGGCCAGCAAGACTGAGTTTATATTATCATCGTTAGGATATGCGATAGGAATAGGAAATGTATGGAGGTTTCCTTATTTATGTTACCGAAGTGGTGGAGGTGTGTTAAGTACCATAGTTATATAATACCCATTGACAATTTATCTACAAAAGATTATCTTTGTGGGGATAATAAAGAAATACTTTAATAGTTAGGAAATTAAAAGTCTGGTTTATTTTATCGAAAAATCAACATATTTAATTTAAGAGCACAATTATAGTTTAATCCAGGACCATCCAACAAGTATTTAACAGGGCTATATTTAAAGTTTCTGTTATGTTTAAAGAAAAAGTAAAATAGCTATCTTGTATTTTTTTTTGTAAAATTTTAAAGACACTTAAGAGAAAATATTTTTTAAACGTAATAAATATATCAATATATATATATATATATATATATATATATATATATATATATATATATATATATATATATATATATATATATTAAAATATCTTATTTATTTATATTTATAATAATATAATTATAATGGTTATTATTAAACATCCTATAATGAAGTTATTAAATATCCTATATAGATGGTCATTTTGAAAAATCGTTAGTTGGGCATTTTTTTGTTAATTATCAATGGTTGCATTATTGAAACATGCTCTTACAGAAATAAGTCTAGATCGAAATATGCCGATGATAAATGGCCCTCACTTTTGAATGCGGTTAGTTGGGCATTTTTTTTGTTTTTGGTAATTTTAGGGATTTTAATAATATTTTGCACAGAAATACACCTAGATCGAATGTCAAAACGATTATAAATGAAGCCAGCGTCACTTTTGATTTTTTCCCCGACGCGCATTTAGTTTTGCCAGTTATCTTTGTACCTCATTACCTTAAAAACAACATGCTTTACGTCATTTTATCCTAAATGTTCTACTCCCAGGTATAAAAACAAAATTAATAAAAATCATTTATAATGGGTGTCTTAAAATTTATTTAAAATCTTTTTTTTTTTTTTTTTTTATCCTAAATTTAAGACTATATTTTAAAATAAAAAATTCTTGAGGTCAGTAAATCACGTTGGATTTCTAATATAATATTTTTCTACCTTTAATTTCTCAACAGAATTACTTCATTAAAAAAAATCATATAATCTAATAATATTAATAATAAATCGCTAAATTTCTCACTACGACATACATATGTTTATACCTTGGTAAATCCCAGATCGTTGCTCTCGACATATCCAAAGCTTTCGATCAGGTCTGGCAAGATCGGCTTTTTAACAAACTTCCTTCCTACGGTCTGTATATCAGTTATTGCAGATGGTCATTCTTCCAGCTTCTACCAAATTAATGCTGGGGTGCCCCAGGGCTCAGTACTGGCACCCACTTTTTTTTCTACACATTAATGATCTTTTTTCTTCCACAATTAATCCCATTCATAGTGTTACCGATGATAGTACCCTCCACTCTAACATTCAATTTCTCCAGCCAGTCAATAAGCCTGATTTGGAAACCAAGCGTAGACCAAGACCTCAAACTTATCTTGGATTGGGACGCCAAAAATCTTGTCATGTTCGCTGTCGCGAAGAAAGTCTGCCAATACTGATCAGTTATTTATAAGTGGCCAAGTTCTGCAAAACAACGAGTCATTAAATCTTGTCAGCGTTACCTTTGAGAACTTCAACTGGCACAAACACATTACATCCATAGCCCCAGCAGCTTTAAAAAACCTTAAAACCTCTTTTGAGCCCGAAAGCATTTCTTTTCTTCCAAATCTGTATACTCGGTATGTATCCCAAATCAGACCTATTTTGAACATTCATATTATGCCTGGGGAATAGCGTCTCCCCCTCCATTCAAAGAAGAGCTGCTCGTCCTATTAATGATCCCACGCTTACGGAAAAGCTTCCTCCTCTTGCCCACCGTCGAGCGTGGGAGATCTGTCGCTCTTCTATAGGTATTTTTACGGCTTCTGCTCAGAGGAGTTGGCCAGTATAATTCCTCCTTTGGAAGCTTCCAACAGAGCAACACGTAGTGCAATTTTAATGCATCCTTTTACAGTTCAACTAGAGAGACCCTAACTTCCCACTTTCTTCGTTCCTTCATCCCTAGAGTGTCTATGCAACACGCAGAAGTTTTTCCTTCTCCTCCCAGTCTCCAGATTTTTAAGTTCCGTGTGAACAAATTCCCTCTTACTACACTTAAGACACCCACGAAACGTTAGTATTTAGGCCGCAACTTTTTGGTATAGGCCTCGTCTTCGGAGCTCCCAAAAAGCTTTGATGAAATCAAGTTTTTTAAAAATAATTATTGAACGAACCGTCACATATATTTTAATTTTATCTTAATAAGATTTAATTCGAAGTAAGACTCTTTAAATAATTATAAAAGAAAGTGTTGTGAATTACTTACTACTACAGAAACAGACTAGCTATGACACTCATGACCTCTGCATTGATAAAAACCCTAGACAACGTTTCGTACAAACATTTAACTATTAACCAAAAATTAGATACTCGTCATTCATATCACTAATCCTAATCCATTTTCGAAAGAAAGTAACTTTGTTTACACTGACCCCAAAATTCCCATCGGGGTTTAAAAATAAAAATTTTCTGTTATTCTAAATTAATAAAAGTTGGTACACCTATTTTTTGTCACCCTGTATAGATAGATACATAAATAGATTAAAAATGGATAAAATAATAGGTAGATAAATACATATTTTATTAAAAATTTTACCAAAAATAACATATTTAAAATAAATATAAAACGGTGGCAGATTTATTTTTAATATTCTATTTATTTATTATTTGTCTGAATAAGGTTACCGCAAACTAATAAATACAAAGAAATTATAAAATATATATATAAACATCTGCAACAGATAATCCAATTAACTGTATTATTAAATCTTATAGGTGCTTTTCTTGTCCCATATCTGCTAATGTTATTCTTCTGTGGAATTCCCCTTTATTTTATGGAAACAAGTCTTGGGCAGTTTTCTAGTAATGGATGTCTGACTATTTTTAAAATAGCACCGTTGTTTAAAGGTAACAATTTATTAAAGTTAAATATTTTTAAATTAGAAGCAAACTTTTATTTAAAATGTCAAAAACTTCAAATAGGCTATTAGAATAACTATATCAGTTACACAAATATGCTAAGTAGATAAAAAGTATTATAATGTTGGTATGCATGTTATACTCTATTGGGTATTTCTTTAAGGTGGCCCACCCTTTTATGCTTTTTATTGTTGGAAATACAAAAAAAAATGTTGATCTTGGGTTAAAGATAATCAACTCTTTTCTTTAACCAACTTACTTGATTCAAAGTACACTTTGTTTGACTTAAAATAGCCCACATATTTATATTATCACTGTCATCTTTTAAAACCTGTAAGTCTATAAAAGATTATTTTCTTACAATTTTTTGTTGTATGTTGTTACATACATTTATATTAGTTTTGAGACAACTAAAAAAAAAACAAATATATTTTGTTACTGACGAGAAAAGTAAAAAAAAAAACCATAATAGTTTAATAACAAATAAAAACTTTTTATATGATATCTTTGCGCTTAGTCCTCGTCTTTTAGTTATCCATAATTTAAGACATCTTGGCGGTCTTAATACATTTTGTATTTATAATTTTTTCGTGGTAATCTTAGTAAAAATCCTGCTAAACGTATGTATAGCTTGGTGACGAAGACTTCTTCAAAAATTTTTTTTTTTTAAATAAAAACTTGCAAAAATAAAAATTTAAAAAGGTTGTTTTAAAGAAAAACGAAAACAATTTTTTTAAAAATTTTTTTGAAAATAAAAAATTGGTTTGGTTTTGTTTTAAAAAAGGGGGTGTTATTTTTGGTATTTTTTTCTTTAATTTTAAGGGGTTTTTCCTTTTGGATTCATTTTAAGTCAAGTTCCAAAAAATTTTTTAAACGGGGGGCCCCTAAAATGTTTTAAAAGGTTTATTTTAAGGGGATACCAAGGGGTTTTGTTTTAAAGTTTTAAATTTTTGCTTTTTTTTTTTTTTTAATTTTTTTTTTAAAACCAAAAATCCTAGCGGTAAAAATTTTGGGGGGATGGGGGGGTTTTTGGGGAAATTTTTTCGTCCACGCTTTTTTGTACTAGAGGGCGCCAGTTGGCCTTCCCCCTTTTTTTAGATGTCAAAAATTTTTTTTAAGCGGGGAATTTGGGGACCGTTTTTAAAAAAATAAGTTACTATAAACCACTGCAAAAAAAATGTATATTTTTTTTTAAGTGTCGGGGAGTAGCCGTTTTCGGAGATAAAATTTTTTTAAAAGATCCCACAATTTTTTTGGGGGAAAATAATTTTTTTAAATTTTTTTCAAACTTTAAGGGCCCCCCCAAACGGGACGTTTTTTAGGGCACCCAAAAAAACGCCTCCAACCCCTCCAAAATCCCCCCCCAAAAGTCAGGGGGGAATTGGGGACCTTTGAGGGTGATTTTAGGGGTTTGGGGGTTTTTCCCCTTTAAAGAAAAACCACTGGGTTTTAAAAAATTGGCCAAAAATTTTTTCCATAAAAAAAATGGGATCCTTTTTTAAATGTGTTTTCTCGAGAACGGGACCCTTTTATTTAAAAAAATTATACATTTTTGATGCAGATGGGGAAAGTAACTTATTTTTTAAAAAAAAGGTCAATAAAATTTAAGCAAAAAACATCTAAAACAAGTGAAAAACCTAGTTCCCCCGGGTCAAAAGCGTGGACGAATTTAAAATTTTTCTCGCCTCAGAAAAAACCCCGATCCCAAATTTTTTTTAGGGGGAAAAATTTTTTTAAAAAGGGGAAAATTAAAAAAAAACGAAAGCAAAATTAAAACTTTTTAAACCCTTTTTAATAACTAAGCATTTTTGGGGGCCCCGTTTATATGGTTTTCGACTTAAAATCGATCCGGAATTTCCCCCTTAAATTATGACATACCATTAAGTAAAAATTTTTTGGCTGTGGAATAAAGATATCTTTTATCCCAAATTTTTACTTTTCTAAAAATGGGGAAATTTTACACTGTGAGTATTGTTCTACCAAGTAATTTTATTGTAAAGATTGGCAGCATATTGTTTTATTTTTTGTAACCAATAAAGCGGGAAAAAAAAAATTAAAAATGAGGAAACTTATTTTTTGCCACTTAGATTTACTCAACAAGTATTAAGATGGATTTATATCTGTCTGACGTGACGTTACGTGACGTGACGCATCAGAACGATATCGGTTTCATGCATTTATTATAGTAACGTTTATACTAGTAATGCTAAATGTGTTGTGATTGCTACTATTGTGTCGCATTGTCGCATTAGACACGATCCTGATTTTTGTCAGAGCGGTGGGGTTGGAGGGGCGAGGAAATACGACGTCACTACACGTCAGACAAATGTGTGCTTTATTTTGACGAGTCAGAATCATCTAAACATTGAAAAAAACCCGTCCCCAAACCCCGGCAAAAGGAAAACGACATATAAATAAGAACACTGGCCATCATGTCACGACACGACACGACACGTCACGTCACGTCACGTCAGACATATATAAAGTCACCTTTACAGTTATGTATAATCCAGTAAAAATAACTAAAAACATATGGTCTTTATATTAAAAAATAAACTAAGCTATAATTTTACATAGATAAAAATGTTTTTGAAGCTGAAAATAATTATGTGATTAGTAATCTTCAGTGACGGTTGTCATTTGTATATCAAGTTGTCATTAAAAAAAAAATATAACTTACAACGTAAAGGTAAGCTGTTGGTATTATTTTTGTGGTCAAACTATAGCACTTCAATGATAACCAAACTAAACTATGAATGCTTCGTTTCACACCTAAAAAACAACAAAAAAACTTTAAATATTACAAAAAAGCCTATCAACGTTTCGGTAGCAAGTCGGCCACGGTTTTCAAGATAAAAGTAATCACATAACGTTAAGACATTTCAAGCAAATCTTTAGACTTTTCTTAATTTTTGTTTTTAAGAAAAATATCTTTATCTTTAAAACAAATCGGTAAAGGTGTTCTTTGGATTTTTTTAGTTTGTTTTTTTGGGGGTCTGTTATTCAAGGGGTTTAAACGATTCTTTTCCCCGAATTATACCGGGGGCCCAAAAAAAGTCCCCAACGGAAGATTACCAATATACATACAATAATATAAAACAATATCTACCATTGGAATTCTGTATTTTGGATTTTCGTTTTGGCTAACGATAGTATTATTATATTACATTAAGTTGCACAGTCTAACAACAATTTTTTTTCTATAAACCAAAAGCGGCGTCTTACGTTTATCGCTGGGCTAAAGTGATCATTTTTAAAATTATTCTTTT